>LKNJ01004162.1:0-34856 GCA_002120245.1 Maccullochella peelii | reverse complement strand
TCAGTCCCCGCCATGCAGGTGAACAGGTGAATAAATAGATGGTGATTATTGTCTGTCCAGCCCACGTGACATCACGCCAAATGTAATAGGTGAGATGAGCAATACCCAAACAATATAAATATACACATGGCTCCTGCACTCCAGGAGGTTACTGTGTAAAGAAATAGTCCAGCACATAACCCCTGTAAATGACCACTACAGCAGTTATTATTCATGGTCAGGGGCTGACATAGGTTTGGGTTTTTTGAGAACCTGTATAACTAGAGTGCAGATTATCACGCACCATATTTCACTTGCCTCACGGAACCTCTGTTGTACATGTAAGTTAGCATGATATATTGTAGAACTTTAGTGTCATGCACTCTTTAAAACAGTGTAGGTTTGTATTCATGTTTATACACTGTTCGTGAACTCCTTTGTCTTATGTCAGGCGCATGTATGTGCTATTTTTAGCTCAGACAAACAGCGTGACAATAAAACTAGCAGCACTGTGTGTGAAGGCAGCCATGTCTGTAAAGTTTCCTCAAGTTTGCACCCTTGGCAAGCGGAGCGAGGTACATAGCTATATGTGTAAACTTTAAAGAAACTCTGTAGGTTGTAATATGCTTGAGTACAGTGTTGTTTAAGGTCACTGTTATATTTTTTGGTACTAGAAAATGTTGTATGCTAATTGAGCAGCATTCAATTATCAATTATTGTCTGTATAGACATGTTGCAATATTTTGAGTCGATTGAGGAGTAAGTTAATATGCATTATAGGTGTGCAAATGAAAATGTTATGTTGTAAAATATAAGGACTTGTTTACAATCTTGTGTAATAAGAAATAAGAAGTCATTTTTGTGTTTATTTTAGTTTTTACGGTGCTCAAAGTGATCCTACTGGTCATCTCGACGTCAGGAGAATAAAGTATTGCACCCGTAGAGACTTTGCTGTCATTATGTTGCCAAGGGCTGCTACAACCCCCCATAAACCAGCTAGCTGGCTTCATCTGTACCGTACAGATATGAGAGTGGTATCGATCTTCTCATCTAACTCTCAGCAAGAAAGAGAATACGTGTATTTCCCAAAATAATCCTTTAAGAATGTACTGTATCTAGAATTAAAGGAGTTATGTCTCAGCAGGAAAAATGGCTTGACTACTATAATAGTGTCTTTACGGGTCACTATAAAAAGTGCATCAGACAGCTGCAGCTGATTCAGAACGCTACTGACTAAGGCCAGGAAAGTGGACCACATCAGTCCAGTTTTCAGATCTTTGCACTGGCTTCCTGTGTGTTAAAGAATTGAATTTAAAATACTGCTTTTGCTTTACAAAGTACTGAATGGTTTAGGGCTAAAAATACCTCTCTGGTCTGCTCATCATCTGGGACAGGTGTACTTACTGTCCACACACGGTCAAAACTAAGCATGAAAAAGCAGCAATTTGGGTTTTTTCCCTTTCTGTTTACCTTTATTCTCTCTTTATTATATCTCTAACTGCACTCTTTATCCTCCTGTTTCATGTGTTTCCATCAATTTTAGCTTATTTTTAAATTTGTTTACTCTTTTAAAATCCTATTTATATGTCTGTTTATATTGTCTTGTGTTTCTTTGACATTTTGTATTAATGCCTTTTTATGTTTTATTTAAAGCACTTCAGATTGCCTCATTGTTGCACCCATAAAGTAAAAGCAAGGCAAGCTTTTTTATTGCTAGTCCTGGTTTTTCAAAGTCATTTCAAAAGAAACTTTATATCATTATGGCATTTATATAGCAAAGAGACATAACCTTGTAAAATCTCAAATGTCAGAGATCTGCCAACACGGATGATGGAAGTGTGGAAGGGACCTCTTCAGGTTTGATCTTGGCTGCTGTTGGTATAAAACTCATACTCAAGTAGAAGTTTTACAAAGGGAGAAAGTCAAAAAACAAATATATAATATTTGGCCATGTATAAAGCATCGAGTGCTTTGCTTTCATCCTTAACCCCAGAGGGTGATTCGTCGCTCCAGGCACAGGCTGAGCAAAAAGGTGAATTTCCAAGAAAATTACAGTCAGCTTCCTTTTGATATGATAAAAACTGTTTTTGTGCACATTTTTCTGGACCTGCTCCCAGATACACCCAGACCTGTTTGTGTATGCCTCAGGAGTCTGAAGGTTAGACAACTGGCCAGGCTGAAACAGTCTGCACAGGGAAGAGATTTTAGTTTTTTCCATCAGCAATTGCTGCCATGCTGCCCTTGAGCAAGGCATTTACCCCTGCAACTGCACCAGTAGAGCATTTAAACTGTGTGAAAATTCAGTGTCTGGAAGGCAGTTTGAACCACCTCAGAACTGCTCTGAAGAGGTTCTTTATGGCGCCATAAAGGCTGCTGCTTCTACTGTTGCTGCTGCATCGAACGTGCAAGCCTAAAGAACCATTTTATGATGCTATACAGGGCTCATGTGTATATACAGTATGGTCGGTTAAACATTTTAACAGTGTGATTTAAAATGTCAGTTTAGCTGTTCACAGCAGAGGGCAGCAGAGATAAAATATTGATGAGCCTTCCCTCTCTCCCTCTCTCCCTCTCTGGTGTAATTTGAGAAGTGTGTCTAAGAGAATCCCAATCAAATAATATATATTTTTATATAAAATATTTTTATATGTTTGTGTCTTTAATCCCACTGTCCTGCTGGTGGGTCAGTTATTACAAACTCATGCAGTGCAGCCAAATATTGTTTAAACCCACTGCACTTTGCTTTACTGTAAATTTAGTGGAGATCCCAAAGTTAGTTTACAAAGATTCCAAATCTGTCCGTCTGAATTTTGGGGAAATGTGACGTACAAGACATGTAGAATATTTCCATTTGAAGGAATAGTACACACATAAAAAACACTGGGTATATATGATTTACTTGTACTCCACTACATTTACTTGATGCATTTAGTTACTAGTTACTTAACAGATTCAGATTATTGATTCAAAATATTATCAATAAATACAATATGATACTGTATATTAATATAGTTTAAGCTACACAGCAGTATATAAAGGATTTAAAATTAGCCACACCTTTACCAGCTGCAACATTAAAGTACATGAATCTATCAATAATTATTCTGAAATGGGCCATTCAGAATGAGTACTTTTACTTTGGTACTTTAAAGTGGCAATTGACAACTTTCAGTTTCCCTTAGAGCCTAGCTACTACCAACAACACAGGACACACTGCATTTGTTTCGATTTGCTTCAGTACGATCAACACCACATTAGAAATAAAAGAGAAGAAAGAAGCATGTTCACAGAAGAGTTAAAGTGAAATTGTCATAATTTTATATTGAGTAATAACATAGTTTGAATGTTGCTTCACGCGAACAAGTATGTGACTACGACGGGCTGGCGTAGGGGTGGAGCGGGGAGTAGAAGAAAACACTTCGTCTAGTGCTTGCTCATGGTGGAAATCGTTGGTCTGTAAATAATAATATAAAGAGTAACGTTATGGTCTAGACCTGCTCTATAGTGCCCTGAGATAACTTCTGTTATGATTTGGCTCTGCATAAATAAAACTGAATTGGTTCGTTTTCTGGCTGCTAGCAGTAGCGTTTTGGACAGTAGCCAGGCCAATAGCAAAAAATAACTGTAAGAATCCCAATTTGAACTAGAATCCCCGATTTCAGTGCTATGATAGAGGCAGAGTAAAACACCCGGTCGACGGTTTGGAACCCTCTCAAGTCCCGCAGCTCTCTCCATCGAGTGAACGCCAGTCCGAGGTTCACTCTTGTTTTTCCTCGTTTTTATCACTCTCCCTCTTCACAGTTACTCCAGTTGTTCCACTGTCCGTCATTTCCGCTAGCTGCGGATAGCTACCAATAGCTACCGGGAAATAAAAGCCCTATTATTCTTCTGTTTTGGTTGCGCAGTGCAATGGTTGACCCTTCTTTTTCCCCGGCAGATCGTACCCGTGGGCAGACAGAATTGCACAGTGAAAGCGAGGCTTATAGGAAACCAGTCATTATTTTATAGCCATGCATATCCAAGTGCAATCAACATTTACTTCATAATGATAAGTTAAAACAAAAAAGTTGTCTATTTTCACTTTAAGTATATTTTGATGTTAATACTTGTGTACTTACTTTACTTAACATTTTGAATGCAGGACTTTTACTTGTATTTCAGAGTATTTCTACACTGTGGTATTACTAATTTTACTTAAATAAATGATGGAAGTTCTTCTTCCACCACTGGTGATAAACATTTAATAAAATTGGGGGGAAAAAATAAATAAAGTGAAAACAGATCCAAAGAAACAGAGAATTGCAAAAACAGAGTGTTTTTTATGTAAGAGATGTATATAGTGTGTGTGTGACAGATGAGACCTTCTGATGACTGTTACACCTGTTTTCACACTATATCTCTACTGTCAATACAAAACAAATGTGGCCTTGTGTGTTTGTGAGTGAGTGTGTGTGTGTGTGTGTGTGTGTGTGTGTGTGTGTATGTGTGATGTATTTGCTTACAGTGTGTTCTCTATTGTTGTGAAGCCCTCAGTATATTTAAAACTGTGCTGAGTTCTGATTTTGCTGCCGTGTGTTATTGTAGCGCTTTGGTATATAAAAATGAAAAAATGCCAACAAGAATTAAAGGTGCTGACATGTATTTGTCAGGAACCTCACTTTCTCTCTCTCTCTCTCTCTCTCTCTCTCTCTCTCTCTCTCTCTCTTTCTCTCTCTCTCTCACACACACACAAACACACACACACACACACACACATACACACACACAGTTTATCCCTGCAGTGTGAAACATAAATAAAGATAAACAACCCTGGTCACACCAACACAACAGACCAACCTCCTCTCCTCCTCCTCCTCATCTCATTTCATTATTTCCCTCATCTTCTAAACCAGCGTTTTCCCTATAAATTAGCCTCTGTCTTTTCTCCTAAACCATCCTCCTCTCACCTCAGAAGGACTGCTCACATGACACCACCTGCATCATTCTTACTTTGTCTGTTTTTCTGTATTAATTCATACTAGTTTTCCCTTTAATGAGCTGAGGAGTCATTCATCCACTAAACTACACAAGACGTTGCATCTAATATCACAGACACCCTTAGCTTTAAACCTACCTCATCAACCCCACTGATCTGCTTCATTATGCTAAAATCATGTTGGGTTGACAAACTTCCAATGAACAAAAGGTTACTTGAACTTCCAGCTGAGGCTCCAAATTTTGAAAATTAACCAAATATGTCAGATCACATTTTGGATATATTTTCATTATGCACAATAAATGCAGACTGTCTTAATTTCATGTATTGATGCAGCCTAAAAATACATGGTGGAAGGATCTGAGTGTTAAGTCTGCTAATTTTCTGACAGGTAAGATAAGATCACATCACCAAGTCACCAAGTCCTGAAAGTGAAGTAAAACCCCCTCCTTCTAATAATCAATAATAATGTTGTTTTCTATTTTACTGTATGTTTTTGAACCTCTGAATACACCTATATAAGCATATTTTTACAGTTAAAGGTCAGCATGTCAGGGAGTGAAAAGTAAAGCTTTGATATGTTGGGTAACATGCTTTTGTGCTTTCTTGCTGAGAGTTCTATGAGAAGATTGATACCACACTCATGTCTGTACGCTAAATATGAAGCTACAGCCAGTTAGCTTAGCTTAGCATAAAGTCTGGAAACGGGAAAACAGCTAGCCTGGCTTTGTTCGAAGGTAAAATAATCCACCTACCAGCATCTCTAAAGCTCAAACATTAGCATGTTTATCTTGTTTGTTTAATCCGTACAAAAATTGCAGTGAAGTACAATTGGTGGTTTCATGGGAGGTGGTTATGAGCTGGACTATTTATTGGGCTGGCGCAGTGACTTCCTGGAGTTTTGTTGTCACCTCGAGGCCACCAGCGGATACTCCAGTGACTTTCAGGCAAGGGCTTCACTTTGTCTTAAAAAGTGGTGGGGACGTAAGGGCTCAGATGAAAAAAACATTTTTTAAACGGTCTTAAACATATGTGATTTTAGGCAACGTAATGTGGGGATTGGTATGAGGTCAGAGTAGATAATTACAGGCATAGCCTAGGCTACTACAGTCGACTCTACAAAAACACTCAGCATAAAACACACAACAATGTCGACCGCACAAGTAATAAATCATCCATATGCATCATTGGACAATGTGTGTGGACTATATTTACATTGCATTGTATGTTTTCTAATTGTGCAAATAAACCTTTCTCAAAGCGTTCTCATTTGTTAATTAACATTTCTTGGTGCAAGCTACTTTTCAGAACATTTTTAACAAATCACGCTTTTAAAAAGTGATGGAGACAAAATTGGCCATTTTGTCCCCAACCTCCCCAGTGTAAATGACACCTATGCTTTCAGGATCCCTGAGGTGCTTTGGACTGTCTTGTGTCCTTCTACAATAAAAACATTAACTAACAAAGTTTTAGACTAAAAACAGAGAGCAAAAAACAAAATGAGAATGAAGGAAAAACAAACCAGCATGACATGACATTTGTGTTAAATAAAACAGTGTGGTGTTTTCTTTAACCACAAAGAAGAAAAGGGACCAGAGTCCAGTCCATTACAGCTGGCTCTGATTTACATTTTATTACAGTAATAAATAAGATGAGTAACTCACAGTGCTGGTCAAATGTTTCATATCAGTAACAGACTAAACAGATATCTGACGAGGTGTCAGTGAGAGACAAAGAAGAAGGTGCCGTGGAAAGAGCAGCTGTTTTTATCAACAAACCTTTTGTGTGTTAGAATGTGTCAAATATTCAGAGAGAATTTTTTTGAAAAGTGGAGATAAAATTGTTCTGGGCTGTTTGGATATTTCATGTTCATTGTTGGGCCTCATTTCTTTTGGACTTGTCTGTATATGGTACTGTTCAAGTGACCATTCATACACACACACACACACACACACACACACACACACACACACACAGGCATGTATCTGCAGATGCAGGGCTCAGACTGGCACATGTCTCATGCTTCTCCACAGGATGCCACAGACTGCAGCTCAGAATTCTTAACCTTTGACCTCCACAATCCGCCTCAGGTGCCGTCAGAAGTGCTGTCAGCCAGCTGGTTTTTAAAGGCATCTTTGGTGTAATAATGTGTTTTGGCCAGCAGAGGGCAGTAGCAGATGTGTGTGTATGTCTGTGTGTGTGTGTGTGTGTTGGAAAGAATTCTGCTTGCCCTTTGGCAATGTGTGTGTTCCTGATTCAGGAGTTTGTACATGTGTACATCTGTGAATAAGTGTTTATGTTTCAGTCTGTCTGCACTCTGTGTGTGTGTGTGTGTGTGTGTGTGTGTGTACATGGGAAGGTATGCAGGGGACAAAACATTGCTGTGCACATGTGGTGACTGTTGGAGAAGGAAAGCATGAGAGGAAAGAAAAGAAAGGAAAGTATGGTGTAAAAAGAGAGATGAAATGGGGAGTCCAGAGGAGAAACGATGTAACAAGGACAGAAAGAAGGTAACAGAGGAGAATATTACAAATGGAAAAAGGAAAAAAATGAAGAAGATGATGGAGGGAATCAATAGAGTGTAAAGAGGCAGAGATAGAACATGGAGAGAAGGAGAAGGAAAAAGCGAAGGATTAGCTCGGGTCAGTCTGGCTCGTCATCCCTCTGTAATCACAGCTTCATGTGAAAAACTGTGAGGAAAGAGAAACTCAAAGGAAAGAAAAACGGAAAGTGGAAAAGTAAAATCCCAAGGACTACAGATGAAAAACGAAGATATAAATGCAAAAAGGGAACAAGGGAGGGATTATTAGGGGGAGCTGGTTAGCGTCAGCGTCCAAAACAAAGCCACAGGCATTCCCCTCTTTTACCAACAAACATCTTTTTTATTTTGTCTCCACACCATTCAATAAATACAAAATACAAACCAGCTTCATATTCATAGACAACAATGATAGAAAAATTCATAAAATATTACTTAATTCGAAACAGAAACAACCAAAGCAGAGAAGCAATGAGATCAACAGGAGGTGAAGGCCGAGCTCGTAAGTATTACACTGAAATAACAATCAGCCGAGCCACTTCAAGCTTCTCTCCCAGCGAAAAAGCCCTGATCCCGATGCCTACACGACTGACACTGAGTGGAAATATAATCTTAAAAACAAATGAAAGACTGGCAGGAGATGAAGAAAACGTTTTCCAGGTTTTCGCTGTGTTATTTTCTTACAGTTTTTGAACCCTGTCTTGCCACCCAGGAGGTTTACTGTGTTTCTGTATTGCTGATTAGTTGTATTCTTTACTGGTAAAAAAAACAAAACACACACACACACACACACACTCACACATTCACACACATTTAAGCAACACTTTCCTCTCTATCCAGTGAGAGCGGTGATAGCTACAGTAGCTATGGCTGTACTTCAAAAAGAAGCCCTGTCAATGAAATACAACTTGCACAATCCTACCAAAGCTTGCCACTCAAAACAAAGCTGGACCAACAGCAAAAGATCCCCATCAGAAATCTGTGTTTCATTTCTACATATATACCTTCCGTCTTGTTGAGCTGTGTGAACTGAGCAAAAAAAGAATTTCCAGCCAAAAAAAAGGACGGCAGCGGGTTTGTCAAGTCTGGTAAATTTCTGTTTTCATTGTATTATTCCTTCGTCTCTGCTCCTCCCTGTTCATTACAATCCTGAAGCTGATAACAGGATGGGTGTGAGGTGAGGTGGGGGGGTCCATCAGGGGTTAAATGGGTAGAGGAGGGTTTGGTGTTGTTTGTGTGGGTCCCCACAGGTCAGTGTCTCCAGGTTCGGCTTTTGTCTGGAGCTTTCATCATCAGGCCGTCTTCCTCTTTGGAATCTATGGAGAACAGGAACATCTATTTAGGACCTAAGTGGCAGGATCTTTGTATTACATTTGACTGCTATGGCATGGTTAGGTTTGATACTAACATTGTGCCAATATTTAATAGCTTCAAATAAAAAAAAAAAAATTCATGTCAGGGTGGAAAAAACTCTGAAGCAGCATTTGAATCATCATAAGACAGGAAAACTCTGCACTGAAAGCCAGACACATGCATTTTTTAACGAGGTAACATTTGAAATGATTGTATGAATTAAATTAGATTTATTGCATATTTTACAGATTGTCTTTACATGTTTCTGTCCAGGCAGGGATCTCCATCATATCAAAGGTAAAGTATGCTGCCTGGTAAAATGTTCAGATGTATCAGTCTAGCCCCTGCTGGTGTGTGTGTGTGTGTGTGTGTGTTCATTGCTCACCAAGGCATTCAGGACAGCACGCGCCCTCCCTGCGGGTGATGTTGGAGCAGGTCAGCACTGGACATTGCTTCCTCTGACACTTAGTCACGCCGTGCTGTGGAGAATAAGAGAGGAACATGGAGGGTTGGTGTAAGGAGGCAAGACGTAGAGGCACAGGTCAAAGAGACACAAGGATGTATATCAGTGTGCGAGAATTCTCTGTGGGTTCGTCACTACGAGTGACCCCTTTCACATTAAATATATAGTCATTTTTTAGGCGCACTGATCATATAAACATATTGATTAGAGCAGCTTTATATTTTAATTTTAATAAAAAAGTGCAACACATCTGCTTAGATCATCATTATCAGAGCACTTTATTTTGATATGTTAAAGGGATTTAGTCTGAACTCTCTGTGAACTGGGATTCATCATTTTAGTCCTGTAATGAAAAGATTGTATAAAAGATGCTCTCACAACTTCAGTTTGAATTAATCCATTTTTAATGAGCTACCTTCGAGTCATTTTCATAACCTATAACTTATATTAACTGATATTTCAACAAAGTATCAATAATTGCCCTTCGGGTCGTATTTCTTGGCAGCCACAATACTTACATCACACCAGCAGTTGATGCATTTCATCTCCCCCACCAGTGGTACCCAGGGATGCCAGTTGTCACTGTTCTGGTAATAGTTCTTGCCAAATTTGCAGTGCCTCGGGCCATCTGCTTGCATCATGTCGCTGTGCTCCAGGCCTGCAGGAGTCCTCTCCTCCTCTGGACACTCCTTACAGCAGTCGGAGGGATTACGTCTTACGGGATGACTGCAGGTCAACACCGGACACGTCACCTTCTCACAGTGTACTTCCCCTGAAGATCCCTGTTGACATAATGTAGCATTAGCAGCAGGTTAGCAGCCATTCCTTGTTTTCTAGCACAAAATGCAGCTACCTCATTGTTTTTTCTCTCTCCACATAAATAGTTGAATGTTGAATGAACATTCTCCAAGGTTGAACTGATGAAAAATTTATTTATGCCTCAGCTTTCTTTGGAGTCTAATACAAGATAAATGGTCCATTAAAGGATTTTGGAAAGTAAATCCAGCCAGATGTGAGTGGGTTTATTGGTGTATATTTACCTTGCAAGTGCAGACAGCACATTTAATGTAGCCAAAAGGAGGTACAAAGGGATGCCATGTGGTCCCTGGGGCATGCATCTTCTGGTCTCCTTCAAAGTAACAACCTGAGAGAGACGAAAGAGGAGGAACAAGGTTACTGAGGTATTAATATCTGTTTAGAGGGACAGTCAGCAAGAAAATGCCTGAATGATTCAGAGTTAACTTTTAACTGTAGGCAGAAATCCAATGGACAAAATACAGTATAGAAACATGTAGAAAGGAAAGACACAACGCAAAGAGAAAATGCATTCAGAGAAATAAAAAAACAACAAAGAGAAGGAGAGAGAAGCTATGTCGGAGACAGGAGAGATAGTACCTACCCTCAGGATGTTCTTCCACCCTCTCTGGAGCTTTCATGTCCTTGGGCTCCTTCCTCTCTGGACAGGAAAAAGGAAATGGAGACATAAAAACAGAATTAGTTTTCAACTTTATGATTGGTGTGGGGAGCACTTTGGGAATTCACCCAAAAGCACAAAATCTGCACACAACCAGGGATTCAAAGCAGCATAACCAGTATAAAACACGATATACATTTATATATCTCATGTACAGCCAAAATCTGTCTATCTCACCATCACAGATCAGGCAGCACTTGTCCTCAGGCTGAATGGTTCGGGAGCAGGTCAACACCGGACAGATGACGGGATCACAGATCACAGTTCGCTTCTACAGAAAAAAATGCAGAAAGATGACGAGGAGCATGTTTTAGTTGTGACACAAGATGACATACAATATTCAATCCTTACATGCACTTCATAAAGACTGCAAACAAATTAATTCCCCAGCTTCTCTTCAAATGTTTTAACATTTCAGTGCCGACACAACATGCCTCCTTGTTGATTAAAGCATCAAGGAGCTCTTCCAACCAACACATTTAATTGCTGCCTTTGTGTTTGTCGTCTTTACCTGGCAGCTGCAGGAGAAACACTTGTCATAGTTGGGAGTCCAGCGGGAGCTGTGAGCGCGGTGCTGGTTCTCAAAGAAGCAGGTATGGGGGTCTTTCTTCAGCTCCTCAAGGTCCTTCACAAAGAGGTCGTCAAACTCAGCCTCCTCCGCCTCCCCCGTGGTCCCAAACTCACAGTTGTTTGGCACATGGACCTGAAGAGAGGAAGCGTTTGGAAGACAAAAAGAAGCGGAAGATGGAAGCGTAGGGCATGGAAGAAAGATAAGAAAGCAACACAAAGGAGGTAGATGGAGAGGTGGGTGAAATGGGAGAGAAAAGAAAAAAGAGAAAGAGTGGTTAGCACAGAGATCTGTTGGCCACACCTGACTCAAGGCTGGTGTCAAGCTGACTTGTTAATTGTTCCTTAATGGAGCGTCTCTGTGCTCCCAAGCAGATGGCTGTTTATGTGATGGACCTGTTTGCTATTAAACAGCTGGACCCTGCTGTTGTGTGTGTGTGTGTGTGTGTGTGTGTGTGTGTGTGTGTGTGTGTGTGTCATCACTCATTCTTTGTAAGTACCTGGCAGCCTAAAAGAACTCATCAACCACTACACCTGCAAAGCTGCAAATAGGTTTGTGGGCAACTGTGGCCTGCGTTTTTTTGTGTTTCGGAAGCCCAATAAAACTTTTACTTTTCACCAAAGTGTCTCCGGAAAGACAGCACCTGCCAGTGATTATTATTATTATTATTATTATTATATTATTAGAGTTATCATTATTATTACTTCTCACTCTTCTTCTTCTTTCTTTCTATCATCTAATCACTTATTCTACTTTGTCTAGTCTGTTTTTCAATGCTTTTAGTTTATTTTGCTCTATTTATTTTTCTTACCTTAGGTCTTTCTGATCGAAGCCAACATTTTGTTCAGTGTAACATTCACTTCAAGGTTGGAAATGTTTAATACAGCTTATGCCCTCAAAATCGTGGCTGTATTATAATTGCAAACAAACTGATCTAATCCCTCCTTGTTTGGCCTTGTTGCACCAGTGGACTAGCTTGCACTGTTAGCATGTTATTATGTTATAGAGTTGTAAGAGTTGTGTGGATAAAGTTGTTGTGCTGTGTGCAAGCTGTAGTTGTAAAGTGGTTATGTCAGGCTTGTCCAAAGTTAGTGCCATGGATGTAGATATGGGTTACATTCCATTCCCTATTCTCTGTATTTAAGCTGCTAATGCTGTTTCCAAATGTAGCCTAGCACTTAGCAGTTTAGCATATTTGATGAAGTTGATGTACTTGCATGATTCTTGCAATTTTTATGGTTGTATCCACATTACTGAAATGTATTTTGGCTAGAAGTGTCAGCTATATAAATGTAATTCAATATTCATCAGAAAAAATTCAGTTGTCATGCCATAAAATATCACTGTTGTTTCCTCAGAATTTGTTCATGTCAGAACCACCGCATCTAAATTGTTTGAACCATTGTGGGAGACTAAAATCATTGACTGAAACAGAGACTGATGTTTGATGATTGTTTTCTAAATAAGTGCAACTCTCCGTGACTCAGTGAAAATCCCGGCCTATTCTATTTGACAGAGGAAACTGCTTCAAATTGAATAATGAATAAAAACAATCTGAACCACAAATGGATGTAAAGTTGTAGCTTTTCTTTACATACCTGTCCTCGTATTTCTCCTCGGGGGTTCACCTTGGTGCTGACCTGGATGAAGGCAGTTCCTTGGTCCAGGTGTTGCAGTAATTCAACACTGATGTCCTTTAACACTCCCTGAGCCTGGAGGAGAGGAAAGTATGTTTGAGTGTGTTTCTGTATGAGTGTGTATTTTTAGTGTCTATGTGTGCATACATTTGCATTAATTTGTATGTGTGTGTCCACTGATGTACCTGTGAGCCATAGAAGCCAGTCAGCAGCCTCTTGTGAGGTGTGCTGCTGTCATCTATTTCCCCAATCTCAGCCAGTCCGTGGAGGTGGGCGTTCACTGTTTGGTCGTCGGCCCTGCTCAGGCCCGCAACAACAATCTCATAATGCAGGTGACACTGTTTGTCCACTGACAACCAGGCGTGGCCAGAGGCACCAGTTCTTACTGGTGGAGACACAAAGTGGCCGGCCAGAGGAGTGGGCAAGTCTGAAAGAAGGTAAATGGTTCAGTAAAGCGTGCATCTGGGACTTGAAAACACTGATGATTTTTTCTGCTATGTTCATGTATTATGAATGTTATGCCCTCCTTCCCACCACTGCCACCCCTGCCCTTCTCCCTCCCCTGCTTCCACTGATCCGTACCATGTCTGGGTGCCTCCAGGCCACTGTAGGGCAGGGCCTTAATCTGCCCCCTCAGCTCCCCCTCCTGGCTGTGTGCCGTGGCCACATTGATGAACAGCTCGTTCTGCAGCAGCATGTGGATGTGTCGAGCCTCCAGACGACTCCAGCTGCCCTGCGCCCGGCCTGTGGCCTTGTCGTACTCCGGCGTCAGGTCATACAGCACAGAGCGCTTGTTTCGCCGCCGTGGCTTCAGCTCCACGGTGAGGCCAACAAAGTCAGAGGTGAGACCTGCGACCTGAACCTGGAGGAAGGGGATGAGAGAGAAATGGTTAAAGTCCCCCTCCACTTAAAAATGTGTCTTGCTTATTGTTACTTTCTTGGATGTTTGAGCTTCACTGGGCAGAATGATGTATGTGCAGAGTCTGACACTAGAAGGCTGTTTTCACGTTCTGCTGCTGAAGTGGGAAAGTTTCTCTGAGCTCACCTTTAATCTCAGTTTGGCAAGAGAACAGAGGATTTTGTGACATCACAACAAGCATACTGGACAATGATTGGCTTTGTGCAACTTACAAAAGTGTGATGTGGAAACTTGAAACCTCAGTGCACATACACAGAGAATGGTATTGTCAGTGAAGTAGGAGGCATCTTGTGTCCAGCAGTTAAACGTTTGTAATTATTTATAAAATGTGCTTATTTGCTTATTAATTATTTTTCTGGATTTTTCAATGAGAAGGCGTAGATGTAACATTTTTGTGGCAAAATTATATCTGTTATTATTCAAAACAGAGTTTTTTATGTCTTAAAACATGTCCGGAAGGAATATTTAATCTAAAGTTAATTATTTGAATGTGTTCTGGACTGGTTTATTATTGTTTAGTCAGTTTAATCCTAAGTTTTTGTGGAGAAGAGTCCATAAAACTAATTTTGAGACTGGTGACATTCAGCTTGACATTGGATGGAAGTATGGCTGGTGAGTAAATGATTTCTTTCCTTTCTGATCCAGTTTACTCCATCACAAACATTTTTAACTTTGTCATTCAAAAAAGAAATGTCCTCTTTAATGCTGAGCTGCTTGCAACCAAACAACAAATACAACCCAGAACGCAGATGAACATGTTACAATAGCAGGGTAAGTTGAGGCTTTGCAATGTCTTTAAAAGTGCCAGTTTTAGTGTTTTACTATAATCAACCATATCAACAAGATACAAAACAAAAGAACAAAATATGAATTCTGTTTAACTGGGTAATATTTTTAGTCATGTAGCACATCCCCAGGTTAAAGTTATGTATAGTCATAAAAAAAAGTCAAACAACTATCTCCCCTGTAGTGGACAAATCCATACCTGGTAGTCCAGTGTGCCATTATCATGGAGGTTGAAGATAGCGGATCCCATGCCTCCTGTCTTCCCCGGGGTCAATGCATCACCGCTGGACATCACACTCTGAATAGCTGCGCCAGACGAAGACAGATTTATGTCAAAAATCCACTTTAGTGCACATTCCTGCTCAAATTACTTATCTAAAACCATCACTTTTCAGTTTTCCTCCCTTACACTGTAGCAGAGACTGACAGCATGCGAGATGAGGCAATGATTTCTGTCATGTTAATATGTGCTGGTTGGTTGAAGGATGGAGGGGAAGGGGGGCCCATTACATTCCCTCACATTCTGCAACCACACACACATAGAAGCCGCATACCCATAATGTCATCCCTTCACCAAGAAAGAATCATTGAGGGGACAGATTCAACTGAACCACTAATCAGGAGGTGTGTCTATTCGTGTAATTGTGTGCATGACCTTGGGCCAAAAACATACATGTTGTCGCACTGTCTGGTGCACACACACAAAAAAAACCACCCAAGGTTAGGCCTCAGAATGAGGTAACACTTGTTGAATGCAGCAGGCTTAAAAAGATTGAGCTGAGAGGACAGGAGGGAATGAGTAACAGAGAAGGATGAGAAAAGTGCAGAGAAATTTTTTTTGAAAATGACAGAAAAAAAAGCCAGAGAGGAGGAATGACGCCAAAGGTACACAAAGAGGACAGCAGATGACGGGATCAAGACATGAAGGGACTGAGAGAAGGAGAGTGGGGAAGACAAGGAGGAGGAGGAGAGAGAGAGAGAGAGAGAGAGAGAGGGAAAGGAGTGGTTTGGGTTTGAATTCTTCACACATAACGTCAAGCTGTTAATCACAGCACTGAAACACCAGCATGGAGAGTCAGGTCCAGCAGACTGTGACCTTGGCAGCACCACTGTATGTCGGTGTGTAAAAAAAGTCTTTATGAATATTTGTGTCTGCTTGTGTGCACGTTTTTGTGTGTGTTAGACAATGAAAGTGTGTCGGACACCTTGATGTTTGATGTTCATGTTCAAGTATGTGTCCCATGAAAGGACCATGTGTGCATGCTTTAACGGTTTCAGACGATTGGGCCGTCCACAACATTCCTAAAAACCTGTGTCTCTCTTTCTTTGTGCCTCTCACACACATACAAACACACACAGACGGACAAGCATACACAGTCTGGTGGGCCACCAAATCAAACAGAAGGTCTATAAACATGGTTTTCCACCAGCGATAAGTGATAAAACAGCCACAGATGAACGAGCACAAACCAACTACAAAGCAAAACTCATCAGCAACCTCTGTGTTTGTTGCATCTGCCATGTTTGTTACCACCTTGCTGGAATAATGTGAATAGAGATGGGATATCATCTGTGTAAAGGTGCTTAATTACGGGGAAACTTACTGTCACAAGATTTCCTGCCGGTGATGAAGCCAGATATCTGTTTGGGATCTTGACCCTCTGTCGCCACGGCGATCTCCAGCTGACCACGAGATAACCAGAACAGTTCGCGGCTATTCAGGTCTGTCAGCACCTCCGCGAAGTCCGGATCCTGCACAGATGGAAACAGTTAGCTTGAGTTGCTATATGCGGTTCAACACGTGAATAAATATAAAACCATATTCCACTGTAAACAAATGCCTTTTCAATACTAGAAATTGAAAATGTCATATTATGCTGTTAAGATCTTGTTGACATGATGTTAGTAAAACACTGACATGTTACCAGGGTAACCAAACCCCAACCTATTTAGACGAAAGACAGACTGGTGACATGTTTCCAACTAAAATGAACTTATCCCTTTCAGTTTACGCTAAACAAAGATGAGATGAGCACAGAGAGCAAAGCAGATCCCAGGACAGTAAAACCTCCTCAAGATAAGATTCATTCAGTCATCACAAAGCCAGAAACCATTAAGGACACATTACAAACAGTTACATTACTTAAAAACACATGATCACCCCACTCACAAGCGCACACTTAAACCCTGGGCAAAAATATGGCTTGCATTGTTTCATATTGGGTCAAGTTCAGACAGCTGTACGAGCGTGTTGAAGAAATGTTACTTTTATGACCTCGGGGCCTCAGTTCAGTATAAATACACATGTACTATAAATCCACACAGCGAGGAGCCAAAACAGAGTGGGAACAGAGAAGGGGCTGGTGGGGACAGAGGGAAGGTGACTTATATTGGAGAAATTTAATGGATAAAATAATGAAGGGAAGTAAGGTGCAAAAGAGTAGATTGGGGCCTTGTGTAAATCAGGCAGAGCAATAACACTGTCAGGATTACTGGTCCAATCAAAAGTGACTTCACACATTTAAAAATCACGTGTTTGCTTGTCTGTGTGTGTATTTAGAGACGGAATACTAAAGGCAAGTATCCTCTTCGACTAAAAATGATATACACTATGTTGCTTATATGCTTCTGTTACTCAGCTAGACTTAAAATGAGTCAGCGGTTTGGGTTACAGCATCTAGCTCGAGGACACTTTGAGGGGTCATGTGGCAGTTGCTGAGCTCAAGCTTTTCCCGTATTTTTCACAGGCCGTCTCTCTCACCGCTAGGCTCGAAAGAGGCGCATCAGCCCTTCACGCAATTCCTGGCAGAATTCAAAACAGACCCCCCCTTTCATCACTCCTCCTCCCTCCATCCATCTCAGCCCACAGACCGCTAACCACTGACATGTGTGAGGAGTGTGTACGCAGTCCATCCTCTCTACCTCCCCGGTCCCTCCCCTCTTTCCTCTGTGTCTCTCATCCATTGCTCACATCTGCCTCCTGCAAAAGCTCCTCTCACATACTTTCTCTCTTCTCTTGTTTTTCCCCTAACTCTTCCTCTCCATCCATTTTTCTTGTCATGTCTCAGGATAGTTAGCTGTGATCAGAGTGGTGGCGAAAACAGCGTTAGGATGTGGTGACCAAACCACATCCGTCTCCAAGAGGAGGGGTGGGGGGACCAGGGGTGTGAGTATGTTGCTGTGTCATATGTTCCTAACCAACAACAACACTGCTCCTCCTCCAGTCACCCCTTAATTCACCCGCTGTCCCAGATAACAATTTTCCCTAAAACCTCTTTAAAACCTCATTTGATGCTGAATATTGGGTTTTTTTTATTGTCCAAATAACTTATGGGAAACACTGAATATTTCTATTTTTTAAAAAGTTTTTTCAAACATGAAGATTTACATGATGTACAAAATACTGGCCGAACCACAGCTTTTACTGTTGTCATCAGCTATGAAAAGCCCATGCTAAACCGCAGACCATGTTAATGTGTGTTATTACTCACGTGAGAGGTGATGTTGGCTCGGATCTCTCGCAGGATGTGCTGGCGGTACACAAGCTGGACTCGGATGGGCACCAAAAGGAGATCTGAGGAGAGAGACAGTTTTCTCATGAATGTCTGTCATAAATGTCACCTCTTCAACAGTGGCTGAGATGAAATTAGTAGAAACGGATAGAGAGAAATGGCAACAGAGATCCCAAAAGAGGATTATTGTCCCAGTGGTTGTTTAACGTGTAGTTTCAGCGGAAGAATTGGTAATCAAGTGCTTTTTTCCAGGGCACCATAATAGCTCTTACAGGGGATGAGAAATCTCAGTTTGGAGTTTTGAAATACTTCTTTCTGTCAAACCGATATTTCCTCTACATCTCAGAGCAGACCCTCTCTTTCTTCTCACCTTTGTCTTTGTGTTTGATGAGGCCTTGAAGGATGAGGATGAAGTGGAGGTTGTTCTCTGTGTCACTCAGCGTCAACATGGCAATGCCTCCCATGCCTGAATTCTCCTCCTCCGACGTCAGCGTTGAGCTGAATGTCTCTGTGCACAAAACACAAGCACATTACCAAACTGAGTGTCTGCATTCTCTTACAGGCCTTCCATACAAATACTTCTCTGTAAACAAAGCCCACAGTTTTTAGCAACATTAATCCACACATGGTTTTAAAGATTACATGAGAACATATACAGTTCCACTGCTTTGTAAATATTGAGTTTATTGTGTACTACAACACAAAGACAAAGGCGTGCACACGTCCAAAGGAACATCACATCAACATCAGAAATAATGACCGATCAGAATGCTATAATATCCCACACGCACCAGCAAACAACGCCCGGTGTTTAATGATCTTCCCCTCCACTTCCTCTCGTCTGCTCATCGATGTGGTCATGCTGATGCGCATCTGCTCAGACTGCAGCTGTCGCATCAGAGGCTTAGCCAGGTTCTTCCATACTCCACAGATCTACACACACACACGTGCACACACACACAGTCAGGTAAGCTACAGTACCGTCGCAGTGAAGATGGAGTTGTACATGGATATTAAACCATACTCTGTCTCTAATCTCCAAACATTTGCATGTCTCTCACTCATGAAAAAGGCACACAGAAAACAGACAACACATGCACATCTGCTAAATCCATCCAACCGCGTGATTGTACTCTCAACCCTGGGCTGCAAACCTTCAACGTAAAACCGCTACTTCGGAATGGAGGGAAGAAATGTGGCAGTTTGCCGGCACCTCATAACTTAAAGTTCAGGGGTAATCTCCATTTTAATTAGCGATACTCTCTGTCCCCCTGCTAAGCAGTGATGTAACATGTGAAATATTCTCTTTCCAAAAGTTTTGCTCCAGCAAACTCCCTCATCTCCCTCCCCTTCTTCCTTTTTGTACTGGAGTGTTTTCTCTAAGGTCCTCTGGTGCTTGACACTGACATTCATCTAAAAATAATAATAGGCCAATTTCTGGGACCTGTATTTAGGGGGCTCCTGCCTCACTGAACAGAGTGGTCGGATCTGAAATGGAATGAGGGGATGTGTGTATTTTGGCAGGAAATGATGTGTAGTGATCAAGACAGACCTTAGGGAGTGTGTGAACATGAATGCATGGGTACTACTGTTACACCACCATATCAGTTTACTGATTTATCAGGATAATATTGGCCTTTTACTAAACTCAGTCTTGTACACCTCTGACGTTACCTTTCGGGTGAGTGAGTGTGTGTTGATGTTTACTGCAATCAGACTGAGTTTGTGATGTTTAGAAAGAGGCAATGAAGCAGAAAGGAAGTGTCACTGTGTATGCATATGTGTGTCTGTCAGTGTCTTCATGGTTTATTATTGCAGAGTGAGTTATGGGAGAAAAAGTTTGAGCATGGAGTCATGGGTTGAGAGCATTCATCATAACAGTACTTAATTTTTCTCTCTCTCTCTCTCTCAGTAAACACACAGGCACACATAATGATTTCTATTTATGTGGTGTCTTACCATGTCCGACTGTCCCTTGGGGACTCTGTACTCAAAAGCAGTGGTCCCATCTGAATCCAGGAAGATTACTTTACTGGGACGGCCCATTCTGAAAAGTAAGGGAAGACAGAGGGATGAAAATGGACTGAAAATTAATGTATAAGGATATTCTCCACTGTATTTTCATATACATAACTCTTCTTCTACAACTAAATTTTGCTACTTCTTAATTCTGACTACTACGACATAATTATGGTTGAAGCAACAGACCAATAGTGACGTTTTTTATATTTTTTTATACGTTTGTTTGGGATATACAGGAGAAGAGTAAAAGGGTGGAAGGATGAGAAGTGATGCTACTGAGGCTGATCCAAAAAAGATGAACGCACCACCTTCAGAGACTATAGCTCCAAGAAAGGAAGTGGATGTTTCAGCTGTGACACACTGTGTGTTTTACCTCTGGTATGTGATGGAGAAGGCCAGGCTAGTTCTGGTCAGAAAGAAGCGAGCTCTGGCAACGCCACTGGAGCTGGGCAGCCATGAGTCTGTCACTCCTGTCAATACTGCCACAAAGTCTGCAGAAGGAGAGAGGGTTAGATAGGTACTTACTAACCATGATAGGCATTTCTGTTTATAGTGTTTTTCTTATTGTGCATGTTTGTGTGTGTGCATGTTTGTGTGTGTGCATGTTTGCATGCATGCGTGTATGTGAGTCCTGCATGAATGTGCTGTCAGAGGCATGTATAATTGGTATTTTTATAGTTTTCTTAGTTATTTATGCTGGCCTGAGAAATTGCAGTCCACTGTGTAGACACTGTTTTAATGTAAGTGTGTTGGTGGTCTGTCCATCTGTCTATGGGGTGCTCCTACTCACCAGTGCGGCTCTCCCCGGGGCCCACGTCCTCAGAGCTCAGGTAGGATCTGTCGTTGTAAGATTTGTGGAGGTCACCCTCCTTCTCTTTGCTCTTCTCATGGAAATACTCAAAGCTGTCCAGCACAGAGTCTGTCTGTTTCTTGTCATCCTCATCTGTAGAAGGAAAATAAACAAAAACAGTTAAAAAGTTCATAAAAAAGAGATACCTGCTGACCACCTGTAGGAGGGCTTATAATTACAAGGATTGAAACGTACCGTAAATGTTATGGTTAGATGTTCATACTGTAGAGTTGTATAGAGTTATATATTGTAAAGAGTTATGTACACAGTTTGCCAGTATATATGGCTAATGTAAGCCTTTGAATGTTGGCCTAAATCAATTTTAATGTCATCAGATTTTTTTGTACAAACAGGAACCTTACTTGATTACATTCTCCAAGGCAGTTTTCTCAGGAGCTCGGCTGGATTCTCTCACACCCACACACATACACACACAACCCACAAATCTCAAATCTCATCATTCCTCTCTCACTCCGTCACTCCTCTGCTCCACTGGGCATGCCCGAGGGCTTCTGGGTAGCGTCACTCTCACTTCTCCATACTTAGCAATACTGTATCCTCAGGTGCACCGTCATTACACACACATATATAAACACACACACACAAACACCATTTTCCATCACTTAAACAAACATACTAGCTGCTTTGGTGCCAAAGCTAAGACAAACACACTCAACCTTTTACTTAAAACTTGACCACAACACACACACACACTCACAGTCCTAGGCCTGTCCAATTCTTGACACACACACACACACACACACACACACACACACACACACACAGCACAGTGTTGTCCACACTGTGCTTTACCTTTACTTTCCATTCCATTACCAGACACAGTGTAGAAAAACACCCAATCTGCTGAATAACAGCGCAGCATGAAGGCCCACCCTGTGTGTGTATGTATGTATGTTTGTGTGTGTGTATGTGTGTGTGTGTGTGTGTGTGTGTGTGAGCATGTGCAGGAGAGCTCTAATTCTCTAATAAGGTGGAATTAGTGTGCGCAGCAGTGTGTAGACAAGGTAAGTGGCTAAATAGATGAGTAGTACTTCGGTAGTGGCTGGTTAAAGAAAATGTCCATTTGATGCGCTGTATGTAAAATCAATTGACCTGCTCATTGTATCTAACAGCTGTTCTGAAGGCTAAACCATTTGGGGGGGCGGGGTATGAATCAAACTTTTTTCCAATGACATTTTTGCAGCATCTTAAGCTGTGCTTGCTTGTTTTCTCAGCTGACTATTTCATGCATTTAGGACAGCTAGAATTTTGATCACAAGTAAAAAAAAAGACATCAAATCTGAAAACCTGAGAGCAGCATGTGACGAGATTGGGTGAGCAGATGATTACCTTTATGACAGGTTTTACAGCAGTGCCCTGGTAGCAGGATGGGATCATCGCAGTCCAGGTCTGGACAGTCCTGCTTGATGTTCTTACAGTTTACTTTCCCAAACACCTTGCCACGACGGGTCTTTTGCTGCCAGAGAAACACCAGAGAAACAGACACATCAGGCACTCAGCAAATCCCATATGAAAACACACAGTAAAGTATTCTGCCTTTCTGGGGCAACCGTTGATTACAATTTCATCTGGAGTTAGAGCTAGTTCAACCTGCTACTGCACATATACTGAGTGAGAGAGACACATATAGAGAGAGAAGTCACATTGAGACAAAACTTACAGGCTCGCAGTCGCACTGGACACAGTGCATGACACCGAAGGGCTCCCCCAGATCAGGGTGCCAGGTGTCCTTCAGAGAATAGAATCGACCTCCAAATGAGCATCCTGTAACACAAACACTGCTGATTATACATTCAGGGTCAAACATCAGGTGGTTATGATCACAAGTCTTTGGCTCTTTCCAAACCAGAGGCAGTCTCGATTAGAAACAAGTGAAATTATATGATTATATATAAGATTTGTCCTTAATTAATAATTGTGCTAGAGTTAATTTTGGCGAGCGCAGAAGAATTTAGTTGAGCTGACTTTTACTTAAAGTTCTTGATATTTAAGAGCAAGAGAAAGGTTTTTATGTGTCAGACATGTAGGATGACACACTATGCAGACTGAGCCATTGTACCCATTTTCAGATTTAAGAACAAATAAATGTTGCATAGCTCATTGCCCAGGCATGTTGGAGTCAACTGAAACTCTCCCGATGCCTCATGAGTTTTGGGACTCAACCTTGCATCCTGTCTCATCTAAATGATCCATGAGCAGGCATGGGAGACATTCAATTTTCCACCGAACAATTATCAGAGATTCCCAGAAATATACATGATGTAGGCCAAACCTTGTTAAAAAAAAGATCCTCTGAAGTCATTTAATTTTGAAGGCATACTCTAAATGCTACATGACAATAAAAAAGTCAGCAATATGAGGTAAGAAATACTATAAAGTGCATCCAGTTTACAGTAAACTAACCTAAAACACACGATGCATAATAAAAAAGATTATTACAGTGGATACCATACGTACAAGGACAGTTTTGTTTTGGCTCTGTACTTCAGCATATCAGAATTGAAATGAAACAATGACTATGAGGCTACAGGGGCTACAGTGCTGACTTTGTGTTTATGCCTACATCAGATGAACCATGTAGAAACTCAAGCCCTTTTTTCGACAGTACTCCCAAAGATAAAATGGGCTGCAATTCCTAACCCACTGTGGATGTGAACACCCTCAAACACTCTCAAAGCTGAAAGACAGCACATTATAGTCATTTTTTCACTGCTGGGGTAGAGCCATAACTATAAAAAAACACATCACTGTTCTAATATATAGGGACTGCACTGTAGATTGATGTTACAGGAGATAAAAATAGATTTTAGTGTTATTATTACTATACTAAAATCATAATTGAGTGTTAGTCACGCTGTGTTACTACAGGGATATTATAGTGATTTTTGGTTAGGGTAACTGTCTGTAAGCAGTGTGTGTGGTGAGCACCCATGCCTGAGTGTACACACACTCACACGAAACGTAATGTCACCCCTCGCCAACTTCACTCGAGCTGACGGCTTGCCTTGCTCACTGCTACCAACCTGGTTCACATTATTCTTTCATTAAAGTGACAACACACTTTAAACAGTCCAGTCCAGTTAAAGGAAGCCAAACTGTGAGCCGCTCGCTTTGCCTGCCACTTCTGTCTCTGCTGAAATAAATCATCTCAGAGGAGCCAGTGCTTGTAATGGAAAGTCGATTGATTACAGTTTCCAACATTGAATTACACGTTAAGGCGGTGGTTAACGTGGAGTTCCCACAGTTTTGAACCCCAGAGTAGTTACCTTAGAAAAACCGCAATGGGTTTTGTGCGTAGGGGCTTTCACACATGAATCAAATGGCATTCACTGCGGTTATGACTCAGATGTTTGCCGCTAGTTTACACATGAAGCAACCCAGGCATTGAGAAACATTTCAAGGAAACATAGAAATTCAGTTGTGTATGCAATTACAATGGGAGAAGTTAGGGAAGACAACTCAAGTTGTAATGTTAACGTTATGTGTTCAGATTTTTTAAATCTAGTTGGGCTGTTGGGCCACTTTAATCTTCGCTTGCGCCTGAACTCAGGTCATAACCTTGCCCCGGTGCGCGCATACAGCACAACACCCCAAACTTCATGAGAAAATCTGGCAATTTAAAGGTTTCTTTTTTTTCAGCAAACACTTCAGCTGGCAACAGTAATAATGTGCTCGCCGCAATTCGGCGCAATTGTGATATCAAATTACAGCATTCATTTAAAAAAATCTGGACTGTTAAATTGTTCTCTCGGCGTGTTGGGTCATAAACATTATGGAAAGGAGAACTAGTTTCGAAGCTTGAAGTTGTTGATAATGGGCGAATTTACTACTGGCTCCTCTAAATTCATTAAAATAGTCACTTTACGGTCACATATAGCCTAGGCCTACCCAACATGCCGAGGACTGGTCGAAGTAGAAATTACAAATTTTGAACGGAGTTTTGGTACTGTCTTGTGCTAGTTCT
Source organism: Maccullochella peelii (assembly GCA_002120245.1). Classification (NCBI taxonomy): domain Eukaryota; kingdom Metazoa; phylum Chordata; class Actinopteri; order Centrarchiformes; family Percichthyidae; genus Maccullochella; species Maccullochella peelii. Next base: position 9,794 of record LKNJ01004162.1, on the reverse strand, counting down.
GTGGATTACCTCACACCATGGTACTGCATACAGCCTAACATAAAACATTCGGAACTATAGCAAACAAATTTGCAATAACCTTCCTTAAAATAAATATGTTGTTTTTCTTACCTGACACGCCTTTGGAGGGCAGCGGTTCTCTCTCTGACTGGATGGGCAGAGCGGGAGACTTCAGCCGCGAGGCCGCTCCGGTGTGCAGCCACGCGCAGATCAGTACGCACAGCAAGGAGCGGAGCGCGCGGGTAACCAGCATCCCAAACCTCCCTCGCTTTCAGTCTCTCCACAAAATATTTCCCTCAAACCTCCGATATCGAGTACTGTATGAGGCCACTGTCGACCGCAAGCGACTAATTACACACCCTAACAAAAATGTAGGCTAAGTTTCCTCCTTACATCCAAGTGTCCGTTGTCATTACTTTGAAAGTCCCCTGTTCTAAATCTTCCGAGTTTCAGTCAGACAGAGGTTTTCCTAAGAGAGGACATAGCCAGCTGTACCGTATGTCTTTCCTCAGTACCAACAGCCTCCTCAGAGTCCCGTCCCTTTCTGTTTTATAGCCTGCTTCCCTGACAGCTTGAAGCAGCCACCGGCCGGGAGGGGGGGGTGGGTGATGGGTGGGTGTGGGGTGGATGATGGAAAGGGAAATTGACGCCCCTAACAATTCAAGAACGCTTAAGGATATGGAAACGAGCCTGCGTCTGGTTCTTTTTGAACCAAAACTTTCACAACACTGTTTTTACCAACAAAAAAATGATACTGACAAGCTAGGCTACGTAAATATTAGGCCTATTAGTGAAAGAAATGAAGGAAGATCCATAAATGATTAGTATTAGCTTTGCTAATGTAATTTTATGTTAGAATGTTCCCTTTTTATTATTGACTAAAAAGTATAGGCTGAGTGGCATGTGTAGGCTACTATAAAAGTTACAAAACGTTAGTTAATGATGCACTTAATGAGACAGATATTAGCAACTAGACCTATTATTCTGAAGTTACTTTTAGATATTTTTTTGTTTTCATGATTTGGTTTTCTGGCCAGCTGTAGTAATTTCTTGGTTTACTTGGCATATTGAGTTTATTTGATAATTTAAGTACTGTAAGATGCAAACAAAAAGTTATTATTATTATTATTTTCATCATTATTATTATTTTGGTGGTTGTGGTCATTGGTACCAAATGCTCCTATATATATTTATTTGCTGGTTTGACTGTTTGTCATATGGCCATTGGTCAGTTGACACTGATGAGGTAGAACTACATCAGCACTCCTGTGGAGAGAAAGGGTGAATCTCCAGATCATGTACAGTAAGGAATGTGTAAGTGTCTGCTGCTGTGGCTGGCTGCACCGTGTATTTTTTCAAGTGTGTTTGGAGCTGAGACCTAAGTGACTTAACAGAAACAAATGAAAATAGTTGGAATACCTCAAGGCAACCAGTTTCAATTTGTCCTGCCCCTCTGCAAACCTCTGTCCTCTTTCAGACCTCGAATTGTTTCTTTTGGCTTTCCTAAAAGCCTACCTGGGCGACTTAAAATCCTATGTATTATGACTTTAAGTATTATGACTTAGTTACATTTCTAGGTCCTCACACATGGTGCCAAAAGCTATTTAACCTCAAATGTTTTAAAACGTACTGTGGCCAGCGTGGAGCTTCACAACATCAACAACAAATTAAATTTATTAGAGCCTATTTAGATCTGGGAAATGTTCCCATCAAACAAAACAGAGCAGTTGAGCAACAGTCCAGCTCCTCATAGTGGTCCCTCGGGGGCCAGAACAAACGCTCTGCGGTTCAAGTTTACATTACTGTAGTGTGCTCATGGGTGATTTATTTCTGAGAGTTCAGCAAAGGTCAAGCTTATTATAATGCTGAGATGTTTGGAATAAAGGAGTGATTGATTGGGGATTTTTAATATAATAATAATAATGTTTAATGATTATGATAATGTTGCCAAGCTGACTGTAGCCTACATTATGTTCTGTTTAACCCCATTGCTCCCATTGTTTGTAATACAGAACATTTACAGTGAGAATAAAATGCTCCTCATTTTGCTGTTCCTATAAAAGTCTCCAGACCCCACTTTGAGGACCACTGAGGGACAGCGACACTGTACTTCATTCTATGGCCAAAAGTACAGGCCAAGGTGCGAGCGCAAGGTGTTATTTTTATGCATGTGTCACATTATGTGGCCTGTGGGAGCCACTTCCATCCGGGTGTGTAGATTCACCCCCCCCGCAATGGGAATCGATGATGGCCTGTTTACACTTCATCATAGGGTGATAAGCGACACTTTTCTTCTGCGCTGCACACGGTGATTCATTAAGCAGACTGGTTGGTAAATTGTCTATTGGAGCTAACAAAACCCAGTACACTCATAGTTCCACTGGGATAATGACGGCAGCATTTTTGTGTATTGGAGGCGTCCAGCGCATGTTTAGAAACGGACACTGGGTGGACTCCAAACTCTATTTAATCAGAAAACACTTAAGACAGTGTATGAAAACCAGTCTAAATTATGACACAAGATCCTTCCTGCACCTGAGACCATTATTCAATCGGCGGCCACTCACCATATAGTATATATAGCCTACTTTTTTCAGTTATAAGGCATCCACTCTGCTCCAAGCGTTATGTTATTTTGGTGAAAGTTGACTCTGGGAATGACAGGGGGAAAACAGTGTTAATGTGCAATTCTTAAAGGCGTATGCCCATGCCGAATTCAAGAGTATTCCTTATGGATTTGGGGAAAACGTTTTACATAGTAGCGTCATGCGGTTTTACCTTTTCTGATGATCAAACAACATAAAATTGCCAGATTTCCTAACGAAGTTCGCACTTTTCAGTTCCACATGAGCAAAATGTATGAATGGAGCACACTACTCATGCACGCCTTATCATGAGGCCACAGGTGAACCCGCATTTCCAAAAATAAACATTTACATATTATTGGACGTGTTTTATATCGATATAGACCTAGTATTGAATAGCCCACAACCTGTTGAAGATAGTGAAAATTATTTTTTGACGCATATTAACCTATAATTTGGTTCCAGAGCCCTGAACTCCACTAAGCTGTAGGGCTTCCATTTATAAAATAATATCATGGTTATAATATTTTATTAATTACACATGCTTTATGTTTAGAAAATTTAAAAAACAATACATTAATCTTGAATTGATCTATATCCTTATAAATCTCGTTGTTTCTGTTTTAAGCCAGGAGAAGTGTGGGGGCGAAGAGGGGGATTAGAAAAAAAGAAGAGTGGGAATAAACTCTGAAGTCATCTCTAATATGCCAGAAACATTACAGCCCAAACAAATCGATTAAGCATGTAGGCTACGGTGCTTTATGACTTTATGACTGAAAAGTACGATTCCGACCAGGACTCAATTAGAAGCAGACGCAATGCTCCTTTTTTATAATATCGCTCCACAGTCCAGGAACCTCCCAGAGGAGAACGCAATAACCCCATATGAAACACTGCTGGCAAGGAAGAAACAACAGATTTTTACAGACCCAAATGTGACATCATTAAAAGGATATAATCGAAATTTGCTTTCATGCATGCCTAAGGAGTGTGTGTGTGTGTGTGTGTGTGTGTGTGTGTGTGTGTGTGTGTGTGTGTGGGAGAGGGGTATCGGCTGTAAATCATCCATAATGGCATAATGGTGCAGCTGGGTGGATACACACATGGATACTTCACTCTCCATCACCGCGCTGTGTATTTGCTCTTGTTTGTCAGACGCCCCGGTTTGCGGGTCATAAATGCTGGGTTGTTTAACAGTATCACCCCCCACCACACCCCCTCACCCCCTTAATCTGTCTGTCTGACTACACAGCACACACTCACAGGGGACCGCATCCTGTTTGCTGGTCGGACTGGGAGGTGCGAATATTCAGCCAGCTATGATAGCCTGGCAGATGTGCCTCTCTCTCTCTCTCTCTCTCTCTCTCTCTCTCTCTCTCACACACACACACACACACACACACACACACACACACACACACACACCACCTGTTCCTCATCACATGGAAGCTTGCTGCACTAACAAGCTTGACAATGAGACTTAAATAGCCATGTGATTTGTTAAAAATTAAAAAGCTGCTTATTTAGAGATTGCGTACATTTTCTGCACCTATGGGACAGTAAATCACGGTAAATAAGTCCTGCCTCTTTAGAGAACCTTTCTAATAGGATTTATGGCACCATGAAGACTCTCATAGAACAAATACTGTTTAGAATATGTGACCTTCCCTTTCTCCTGTATTAATTTGCTGGAAATACATCTTAAAGACCCAATTAGCTCTGACTCATGTTTAGATAAGCCATCATTTAAACTCTGGTTGTAATTGTGCATTTCCCGTTACATTCCCAACGTATGTGCGCATTTTAGGTTAGGTTATTCTATCATAGGCAGACATCGAAAGGAGGTAACTCATTTAAAGATATTGGAAAATTATCTTTGACGCCAAAAATAACCAGAACAAGAAAAATGAACTAAACGGCATCCATGCTGTAATATTCATCTAACACAGGGTCAATGCATACGTTAAACGCAGGATGTACCTCAGAGCATTTGACAGAGCAACAAAACAAGAAGCGCATGATGCTTTTACAGCCACTGTTATGCTGATGCTGATAATGATGGTAATAAGAGGAGGACAGCTCAGTTGTAAAGCTAATTTTGTGCTGCTGTCGGCAACGGAAAAGGGCGAATGGGCCTTTTCTCACTCAATATGCAAATGTGGGGAAGTCTTGCAGAGTTGATGTTTATTCATACAAACGGAATCAATTGGCAGACACAGTCGAAACTTTAGAGAGTAAAGCGGACCTGATTTTCGTCTCACCAGCATTATTTCCGAAATGGGATCCATGATGGAGAGTGTGTGACAATAATTACTGGAGGCAATTAGCGGGCAGAAGCCATCTCCAAATGTACTGGGTAGGGTTGTTGCGGGGTGTGTGTGGGGGTGCTTGGTTTATTTTGACACCTCGGGGAGAGGCCCTATGTGGCTATGGGGCTATTTGACACCAATAAGTAGTTTAATTTCTGGAGAAACAGTGGCGCAACATATGATAGACTGCAATTTCAGTCCTATAAATGTAATTAGGCTACAACGCCCGTGATGTTTCCCGATAAGAGATCATATGTTGTAGGGCATCAGATATGGCTTCAAGAAACTGTTTGGTTTGGAGATTGTCACACCTTGCCAGTGGTGGAAGAAGTTTTCAGATCTTTTACTTAAGTAAAGTAGCAATAGAAGAGTGTAAAAATACTCTTTTACAGCTAAAACTCGTGTATTTTAAATTCTTACGCAATATAATGGCCCCATATTATAATAATACAACTCATATGTCATATTATTAATTTATAGGCTAATAGAGTTGCATTAATCATCATGTTTATGCTGTATCTTGTGGAGATGATAATTTTTACAATTTGATATATTGTTGGATAGTTCAATCTGCAACAACGCAACATATTTTTTATAAACTGATAGTGGTGGAAGAAGTATTCAGATCTCAAGTAAAAGTAGCAATACCACACTTTAAAAATACTCCATTATAAATAAAAGTCCTTTGTTTAAAATCCCACTTTAGCAAAGGTACAGAAGTAAAGAACAAGTAGGCCTACTCATTATTAAGCACAATGGCTCCTGTGTATATTATAGTATGTTATATTATTGGATTGTTATTACTGATGCATTAAAGTGTAAGCAGCACTTTACTGTTGTTGTTGTTGTTGTTGTTGGCCAAGGTAGGGCTAATTTTAACAACTTTATATACTGTTGGGTAGTTAAACTATAGCAATGCATCATATTTTATTAACTCCTGATACATTTTGTGGGTAATCAATAGCCAGCAAATATGGTGTAAAAAGAACAATATTTCCCATTTCCCTCTGAAATGTAATAAAGTATCACAAAATGTAAATGTACAAATGCCTCAAAATTATACACAAGTACAGTACTTGAGTAAATGTAGGCTACTTAGTTACATTCCCCCATTGTGTAATGATCATATATTTTGCATGTAAAATATGAATCTGCAAAGTAACTGGTAACTACAGCTGTCAAATAAAAGTATAAAAGGATTATTTGTAGCACCTTTCAACAAGGCAAGACAAGTGCTTGACATAAGACAAAAAAGGCATTAAGACAAAACATAAAAGAAACAAATATGAAATGATAAATGATAAAAATAAGCTAAAATAGAATAAAACCAATTGAACAGGAGAATAAGAAATACAGTGCAGTGCAAGATATATCTTGAAGAAAAATAAAATGGAAATACTCAAAAATAGCATCTCAGAGTTTTACTTAAGTACAGTCCTTGAGTAAATGTACTTGAATGAATTACATTCCACCACTGCACCTTGCTCTGCAGTTAATGTTCAGAAAGCCAGACTACATACAGTAGACACTGCCAAACATGCACACATGGCTCAGCGTGTTTCAAGTCTTATCCATCCTTCCTGGCAAACTCCCCCTCTCTCCCTTTGAAATCTGCATCACGCCCCTCTCATTTCTGTTTACAAGAGTCAAATTGCTTCCACACACTTTATTCGTAATAGATCTGCAGATAGAGCTGCGCCAAAAGTGATCATGGATCATGCATTTTTTACTCGCGCGGGAAATACCTTGACCATTAAACATCAACACACAGCCATCCTGATGAGTGGTCAGAGATGCATGCATGAAATGAATGATGCGCAATGGAAAATTGGTCCAACTCCACTGCTACTCATCCTCAAAAGTTCCTCTGCAGTGCTACTACTGATTGATGCTTGTTTTAACTACAAGGTTTTATTTCTTCTTACATTGAGATTTACAGTTTGGGTGGTCTGACTAAATACTTGGAGACTGCACCTTTCCAAAAGGCAAACACAGTCATTGAAAAGCAGACAGGAAAGGACGAAGATAGGGCAGGAGGGAGTTCTTCAATAGGGCCTGCATTACTTAATCATAAGTCAAGTGGTCACACGGAGAATATGAACATCGGCCATGCCAAGTATAAATAGTCCTCGGCACCAGTGGTTGTTCAAATGAGACTTGGAGCCCCAGGGATTGAGGAGAAAATGAGGGAAAGTTTATACTTGCACTTTTTCATTTGCCAAAATCACTCAAATTGAATCTGTGCCTAACATGCAAAACCAGGGTGTGTGGAGCTAAAAGCCAATGAAGAAGAGACACAAGAGAAGGTCTTAGTTGCAGAGAAAACATACATTTTAATTCAACATCTGACTGATAAAATGACTGAAAAAAAGTATCACTTTGATCATTTAATGTAAGACAACTAATGTATCTCTATCACTATACTGTAATCTCACTACTTCTAATGTAAAATAGTAGCTTCTTCAGCTCAATACTACCTTAAAACAAGTTCTCAGATGGTGTGGCCTGAGTCACTCGATCTATCCAGAGCTTCTTGGCATGAAAGCTGGTGGGAATCCCTCTCTCAGCTCATTTCTTTTTTTTTTACCAGGTCATCACCTGCTGTCTTTAATTCATGCATGCTGTTTTCTCTTTCTCCCACTCTGTTCTCCCGCTCTCTGTTGCCCCTTTTGATGTCTCTGGGAGTCCTGTGGTTTTCAAAGGGTCAGAAAAGGGAAGCCCTACTGTTCTATCGAAGGCAGGCCGCGGGATAAACGTATGTTACCACCTGTCCTCGCTGCTCTGTGTCAACACCGCTGGTGTCACTGTACTCACACCTCGTCATCTCACCCCCTGCCACTTGTACATTGTTCCCTCTTGCTCACACATGCACCAAAATGTGACTGAGCAAACGCACATACTCAGGACAGTGCTTGTGCCCACATACACACATACAGGAACATGCGCACTACTACTGTAGGACCCCTACTGTCTGACAACCGTCACACAGAGACAAATCAAGGAGTCCTGCTGCTCAAAGCCCACCCTTTCCTCACACTTCACATTACAGAGGACTCTTTCTGGCCTGATCCCAAACCAGTGGGGGTTGTTTGGTTGAGAGAAAGGGCTGTGTCCTGGGGAGAGAGTCAATTGCAGGTCCGGGGTCATGCAGAGAGTGGAAAGAAGCAGCAAAAAGTCCTTCAAGATGAAAAATTTGCTTTTCAAATGACAGCCAAAGATCAAACCACTCAGAGGAACTGCTCCTCTATGTGTTTCTGGTGCTCCCACTTAAGATTTTCAGAAGCTCTTTTTATTCAGCCCCAGTTTCCTGTCCTGCTTGGCCAAAGGGAAACATCCCAGGAATCCCCAAATCTGGAAGGGACACCAAGGTGGAGCAGGACGATCCAAAACTCGACACCAGGCCAGAGTCTGAGTCCGACACAGCCAGCTCTTCAAACTTCTGTATCACTTTCCTCACCGACTGGAAGGGAATCTCCCTGCGCCACTGGCCTCCACCAGCCCCACAAGGTCCCCTGTAGGCAGAGTCCTTGCTGAGGAACACATGAGGAGGAGGAGGGAGGCCGCAGCGCAGCCTCAGTCGGCCCTGGCCCAGCCCCAGAGCGGGGAGCACTCCAGCAGGGTTGAAGCGGGTAGGCAGTGTTGCAAGGTGCTCTTGGGTCAGAGGGTTGTGGAAGCTCAGGGTACCCCCACCAGTGTTAAGGAAGACCCCAAGGGTTTTGATCTGAGGTGGGACAGTGCAGAGCGGCTCCCAGCTCCCATCATACACTGCACAGAAAGACAAACCCTTCCTTTCGAGCCACCAGCCCTCAGAACCATCCAGTGACCTCACACCTGAGGGAGACAGAAAAGTCAAGTTTCATATTCACTGTGCACACTTATGGATTGCCAGCCTTTACAAAACATCTTTCTAAGATTTTGAACCCCTCTTTCAAACTGACCATAATACATCCTGTCTGATTCTTTCATTTTACTCTATTAAACTAACAAAATCAGTCAGTTGGTTGGTCGAGCACTTTGGTCCGGATTGAAATATTTTAGCAACTATTGGATGGATTGCCATGAAATTTTGTACAGGCATTCATGGTCCGCAGAGGAGGAATCCTACTGACTTAAGTGATCCTTGACTTTTCCTCCACGCCACCATGAGGTTGACGTTGTCATTTTTTAGTGAAATGACTTAACAACTATAAAATAAAATTTTGTACACATATTCATGATCCCCTGAGGATGAATTGTAATAACTTTGGTGATACATCAACTTTTTATGTAGCACCATCATCACGTCAAAATGTTTATGACCACATATCTGCAAAACTAATGACATCCCCACCAGCCTAAGCTGTACTTGGTGTTTAGTGATGTTAGGATGCTAACACCCTTAACTCAGATGGTAAACATTATACCTGCTAAACATCAGCATATGTAAGAATGTCTTATTTCTTTTTCACTGTATGCAGGTAATAGCAGGTAATGTTGTGTTTTTCTGTTTAGCGGCACTGTTGTGTCACCGATTCTAGGAATTCTAGGAACACCACCAGGGTGCAGCACCAGGATTTCAGGTTCACTGCACTTTTCTTTGATGCTGGAGGGTTTCAATGACAGTGACTCTGAAAGAAGATGAGTCTGAAGCAGCTGACGATGAGAACTATAATTTTGTGCCACAGGATAATAATTGGAGCATGAATATGACAACTCTAGTTCAGATGATATGAGCTTGACCATTAAACAGTGGGCCATACAAACATCCTGTAAAGACCACAAAACAGTGGCTGTGATTTATGATTACTGTGCTGACTCATTTGTGTTACGTGAGTGGCATTGAGTAGTAGCCTATGTGTAATACAATGTCATACAAATTCAATGCCATATCTCAATATAACTGAGGACTCCTATGCTAACT
>LKNJ01004161.1:0-37743 GCA_002120245.1 Maccullochella peelii | reverse complement strand
ATATATATATATATAGATATAGATATAGATATATATATATATAGAGCTATACATAGAACTTCCTCTGTACAAAGTGAGCTAATGCAGCTTTAAATCATCATATACTCTCCTTCTCCTCTCTCTTCCCTCCAGCACCGTGCCAAAGGGTCAGAGGACCCTTATAAAGAGATTGATGGCATAGCCACAACACGCTACAGCGTGGGCGGCCTCAGCCCATACTCCCACTATGACTTTCGGGTGGCAGCCGTTAACACCATTGGCCAGGGCCCCTCCAGTGAGGTGGTGGAGGCTCGCACAGCCGAGCAGGCCCCCTCATCGCCTCCTCGACAGGTCAGGGTTTGATTGGACAAAGTAGCGATAATGCATCTGTCATTTGGAAGTAAAAATGTGATCATCAAAGATGCAATTTTTATTCTGTGTGAATCTGTTATTACTGTTTCTCTTTGAATAACTTCAAGCTCGGTTGTTATACAGTTTTATTAGTTGCCTGTTATTCTGACTGACAACATTCATGTAACAGTGTGTTACATGAATTTGATTTTAAGTTGCCTTTAGTTTTCAAAACGCTAACCCAATTTCCTTTAACAAAACTCTCGCTCCAGTGAAATTACATTTTATCAAGTACAAGTACATTTTATCCCAGTGAAGTGTTGCTGAAGTTCTTCCTGTTTTCCCTGCAGGTCCGAGGTCGTATGCTAAGCACAACAACAGCAATCATCCACTGGGATGAACCAGAGGAACCTAACGGACAGGTGGTGGGCTACAGAGTCTATTACACCTCAGACAACACGCTGCCAGTCAACCAGGTGTGTATCTGCGTGTACTTGGTTTCATTTAATTTTGTTGTTACTTTTATTAATCACAGATGACTGCTAACTTGTCTGCATGTGTCTAATACATGAGTGTGCACCTGTGTGTCTACTTGCATTCATGCGTTGTGCTGTGTGCTTTTGTTGTGCAGTGGGAGAAGCAGATGGTGCGCAGCGCCAACTTCATCACCATCCAGGGTTTGACTCCTAACAAGACTTATTACATCAGAGTGCTGGCCTTCACCTCTGTAGGAGACGGACCCCTGTCCCAGGACCTGCAGATAATAGCCAAGACTGGAGGTAAGAGACAGGAAGCAAGAGAGTGATGTCAGGCTTTGCTTGTGGGCATGTATTAGACAGATTTACGATACTATACTAAAAACATATGAACTCGATCAATAAAAGATTGATAAAAAAAATCTTAATTTTCACTAATCCTGTTTTTCCTCAACTCTGTAGTTCCATCCCAGCCATCAGAATTTAAGGGTGAGGCCAAGTCTGAGACCAGTATCCTGTTGTCCTGGGTGGCCCCACCTCAGGGTGGTCCCGACAACCAGATCACAGGATATGAACTGGTGTACCGACGGGCTGACGACACAGAGGAGGTAAGATAAGCGGGAAAGACAGATGGATTGGTAGCTGAAAGGACTGTTTTGCTGGACTAATAAGTTTATGGATGGGTGGATGGATGATAACAGATTAAAGGACAGTTTTTGAACATCCTCTGGAATAGTTAATGCAACCTTTTGTTTTTCTCACAACCTGACATCTTCCACTAACCCGTTGTCCCCATGTCCTTTCAGAAGAAAGTGAGCTTTGAGCCCAACACCTCCTACCTGTTGAAGAACCTGAAGCCTTTCTCCACCTACACCTTCCAGCTGGCTGCCAGGAGCAAGCATGGAATCGGGGCGTATACCAACGAGGTGTCCATCGACACACCACAGACGCGTAGGTCCAACCACAAATACTGCTGTGTGTGCGTGTGTGTGTGTGGGTTTGAGAGAGAGAAAGGTTTCTTTGACAATGGTAATTTTGACAATGCAAAAATGAGAATTCAATCAATCAATCAAAATGTATTTATATAGCACCTTTCAAACAAATCAAATGCAATTCAAAGTGCTTTACAAGCGATTGACAAAACGTTGGAAGTTAAAAATGGACATTAGAGACAAAACAACCAGAAGATAATACAAGCAAATAATAGAATAGAATACTACACAAAATAAATATATAATAATAAAATAGTAAAAATGTTAAAAATAAAATAGAATAAAAATAATAATGATAAGTACAATAAACATAAATAATAAAACCATAAAATTATAAAACACTACATAAAAGCCAGATTAAATAGATGGGTTTTTAGTTTACGTTTAAAAAGCTCAATATTTTCAGTTCCTCTCAGATCCTCTTGAAGGCTGTTCCAGCGGCTTGGAGCATAATGGCTGAAAGCAGCATCACCAAATGTTTTTGTTCTGCTTTGTGGAACAGCTAAAAGAGAAGAACCTTCCCGGTTCATAAACCAGAAGCATTTCTGAGAGGTAGTCTGGTGCCAGGTCATGTAGTACTTTATAAACTTTATAAAAGAATTTTAAAATCAATACGAAAACTAACAGGTAACCAGTGTGAAGACTTTAAAATAGGTGTAATATGTGCTCTCCTTTTGATCTTAGTCAGCAATCGTGCAGCAGAGTTCTGAATTAATTGTAGCTGATTGATTGTATTCCTGGGTAGACCAGAAAGGAGAGCATTACAATANTCTAACCTGCTAGTCACAAAAGTGTGTTGCTCAGAGAGAGAAATCTGCTCTCTTTGGAAATGTTCTTTAAATGAAAAAATGCTGTTTTGGTCACACTCCGCACATGAGCCTTGAAATTAAAATCTGAGTAAAAATCACTCCTAGATTTCTTGCTTCTTGGCTTGGGTGTACTTCGGTTTTATCCTGGTTGAGCTGTAAAAAGTTCTGTGACATCCAGGCCTTTATATCTAAAATACAGTTAAAAAGTGAGTCAATCGGCCCTGTGTCCTCATAAGACACGGCCACATAGAGCTGAGTGTCATCAGCATAGCTGTGGAAAGAGATGCCGTGCCTCCTGATGACACTGCCCAGGGGTAACGTGCAAATCAAAAAGTAACGGTCCTAAAATTGATCCTTGTGGTACCCCACAGGTAACTCATAGTGTTTGGAGGAGGGGTCATCTACAGATACAAAAAATTTTCTTCTGTAAAGGTATGAGGTAAACCAGTTAAGAACAATTCCAGACAGGTCAGCATGCTCACTTAATCTATCTGAAAGGACATGGTGGTCCACAGTATCAAAGGCAGCACTCAGGTCAAGTAGCACCAGAACTGAAGGCTTGTTGCGATCAAGATTTGTTCCGATATTGTTCACTACTTTTAGCAGTGCTGTCTCTGTGCTGTGATGTGTCACCAAAACTTGACACCAAAACTGAACCAAAAATACATGAATTGCCATATCTGACCATCATAAATGTGTATGTTACCAACAGTAATTGATAAAGACATTTTTTGGCAGTTGTTGCTTTTTTGCATTGTCACAAAGGGGCCGTCATGAATCCAGACATTAGCTGACCTCAGATTTGAAATTTCATCAAATATATCATTAAATAGCTTGTTTATGAGTCCCAGAACGTAACTCCACCCTTGGTATTTCATCTATAGCGCCAATCAACTTATGGATAATTGACAGCAAAGTAACAATAATTGTTTGTTGGCTACCAATCTGAGGTCTATAAGAGAATCAGTAAAAACAAGGTAAGAAGCCAGAGGTTTGTAGATAGAGATGAGAACTCGATCATGGATCACAGAGGCTTGGGTAGGCTGTAAGGACAAGTAAGTTATGGGCAGGTATGTTTGCGTCTTTAAGCTCTGGTCAGTGTTTTTGTGTTGCATCTCTTTTAAGTCATTCACTCGTTTTCATTAATCAAACATTTCTACCAAACAGAAGTTGACACCCATCATTCAGTATCTTTGTTCAGCCATCTTGCTTTCTAGTCACAGGGTCATTTTTCGTAAGAGCTTCTGTTCTCCAGTGTTTTGTTTTCATTTTATGTTTCTTTGTCTTTTGTTCTCTGTCTCTCGTCTGCTCAATTTCATCCCCGTTCCTTCACGGCAAACCTCACTCCCTCATCTCTCCACCCACCAAAAATAACATGCACACATGACCAAATAACATTTACCCAAACAACACCCACTGTGCTTCCTCAAAACTGGCCAATCAGTTCCTTCAGCGCCTCCCCAGGACATCACATGCACCAGTCCCAGTTCTACCAGCGTCCTGGTAAGTTGGGCTCCACCTCCTCTGGAGTTTCAGAACGGCATCATTACAGGATACTCCATCCAGTACTCCACTACCGAGGACAACAAGATGTCTAAAAGAATTGATGGAATTCCACTGGAAAGTTCTCCATATCTCCTGGAAAACCTAGAGAAATGGACTGAGTATGGCATAACGGTACGGGCGCAGACGGAAGCTGGGGATGGACCAGAAAGTTTACAGCTGCTTATCCGCACCGAGGAAGATGGTATGTTCCCAAACAAACCCCCTGTCTGTCTTAGGATGGTCCGCCCCACTAACAATGGCTACCTCACTAACATAGCACTAATGAGCTCAAAGCACCCTAAACTAACAACAAGTTTCTTCCACTGGCCAGTAAAGGCATTTTGTCTGTCCTTCAGCTGCAATCTAAACAGATGATGCATTTAAGAACCACTGTCAGACCCTCCAGTTCTGAAAGCCTCTCCTTTATTCCTCCATAACCGCCAGAAACCTCCAACATCCGGAAATCTCCTCCTGCTACTCCCTCACCACTGCTTTCTCTTGTCAGCAGCAACCCTTTTTTCTCCAGCAGCCATTTTTTATCCCCCTTTTTGTACCAGCATCTTTTTTTTACCGCACTTTCCCCTTTCTTCTAGAATCCCCTCTTTTTTGGGAAAAGGGATGGTTGGGGTTCCCCACTATATTCTCCACTAATACCAAAACAAACCCTTGGCTGTAGATGTACCTTTGCCTTTCCACACCTTGACACATTTTCTCACTCACCGTCTGCCCTTCCAACTCCTCTCCAGTTCTTAGACAATTATTGGAACATCTTTAAGCTAACTTTAATTAATGTATTTTATTGTGACTTGAGTCTTTTGTAATATTTTCCGCAATATTTTTGATATTCATGCTTAATATCCCATACTCCCAATTTCTCCACTACAAAGTTTTTCTGACTTTAGCTTTCTTTAGAGTGCTTATGTGTGGGTCAGTCAGATAACAAGAGGTAGCTGGAGTTTTTGCCTTTCAGTAATATTATTGTTATTTTTATTTTATGTTTTTTTTGTATTTTTGGGAGAGTGTAGTTCTTGGCAGCACGAGAGAGGTTTTTCTTGATAACAGTATTTTCTCTTTGACTGCCTGCCACTGTTTATCTGCCCATGGCAACAAATCCTTTTCTATCTGCCATTCTTATCTTTCTCTACATTTGCTTCTTATCCTCCACTGCTCCATGTTTTTCCTCAAGCACTCTCATTTTTTACTATTTTGACTTTTTTTCCCTGACATCAGAGCAGTTTTAGACTTTTTTGGGGGGTTGTATTTTTAAATTTTTCCAGCTTTTGGGTTTTTTTTTATCTGCCCCTGAAACCAATACATTTTTGATTAGGAAAAAAAAAATCATTCACTAAAGTGAAGGCCTTAATTGAGAGGTTTGAGTGCCAAACATCTGTGACCCTTGACCTCTATCCCAAAATGCATTTTTTAGTTCCAAGTGGTCCTCCGCGAGGGGTGGAGGCAGAGACTGTGAACGCTTCGGCCATTAGGGTGAAATGGCGAGCACCGGCACCCGAACGGCAGCACGGTCAGATCCGAGGCTACCAAATCCACTATGTGAGGATGAACTACGGAGAACCTCAGGGTCAGCCCTTCATCAAGGACATCCTCATTGAGGATCAGGTAACACTAACAATTAGTCTCTAACACTTTATGATCAAATGACCTGAGTCAGGAACTGTTTTATGAATGCCTAATAAAACTTATATTTTATATGAGCACCATTTTTATAACACAATAATATTGTTGTAAATTATCATATGGAGTTCACAGTTTCACTAAATTATGAGCTCCCCCAACACATGGGTTTACCTATTTTATGGATGAGAGAACCAGCATGTGGCCATCTATTCCTATAGGTACAGAACATTTTGCCAGATTTTTTTGTTACTCCTTGTCCTTCCTCTATGACACCTGAGTGTATTTAAAACAATTCTAAATGAGGCCCAAAAACATTGACAAATTTAGCAGAAACCTTCCTTAAGATTGTTTAAAACGAACATTTAGACATTTTTCAAAATATGCTTATTTGTCTTCTTGCTGAGAGTTAGATGAGAAGATCAACACCACTGGCAAATCTGCCCCTTAAATATGAAGCTACAGGCAGGAGATGCTTAGCTTAGCTTAGCATAAAGTCTCGAAAAAGGAAACCATTATCCTGGTTCTGTGCAAAGGTAACAAAATCTGCCAACCAGAATTTGAGCATTATTAAATGTATCTAATCTAAATCTATTTATACCAGCCAATTACTGCTGATAATTTCAAACTGATACCTCATTGCATTCGACTTGATTGTAAAGTCTTCTTGATCATAAATCTGAAGGATTGTGTTTTTCTCTCCTTTTTCTCTTCTCTCTATACTGTTCCGATGTTCAGTGGGAAAATGATGACTCAGCTGAATATGTGAGTAAACCTTTCTTTAAGCCTTTTATTTAATAGAGATAACAACAAAGCACAGAGAGTAGATGAGTCATATTTATGAGATTGTAGCTTTAAAATCTCCTATGATCAGGGTGAGGGCTTAAAACCCAGCAGAAGGTCTGCATTCTGTGTTCTCCAGGATTTTTAATAAAGGACCCTGAAAAAACACATAGATAACTGATGATATGAGCCATTTGTGGGTATTGCCAAAATAGCATGATTATTTATGCTTTCCACAGGCCAAGAAAAGAAGAAAATATTATGTTTGGTGTTTAGATGGAGACAAATCTAAATGAGTTTTGAGTGTCTGTGTGGTTAAATGACATTTGTTTGTGTTGCGAGTGAACCACACGTTGAGCTCTGTTGAGATAATTTGATATAGTTGTTTTGAATTCAGAGTTTTGTTGAGATGATAGCAAACTCTACATTTTCCAAAAGCAGTTGCAGCCAAGCCAATGAAAGAAGGAAAAATAACTTCAAAATGTATTTCCTGGCCTGAGAAAAGTATTGTTAGTGTAGAAAAGAGCTGAGTGACTGTCTGTACTGGTAGGCTGTCAGACAAAAAGTACAGAATTGTACCTTTGGTCGCTGCGGCTGTACCTTTTTGACCAGTTTGACCCAGACTTTTTTTATTAAATTGAAGTTCTGCTCATTGCCCTGGGGGCACACAAATGGAGTTGCCTTTTTGCAGCTGACGGTGCTTTTTGTTGCTACAGGAGGTGCTTCTTGGAGACCTGAAGGCAGACACTTCCTACTCTGTATCAGTGGGGGCTTACACCGCTAAGGGTGATGGTGCTCGCAGCAAACCTGTTTCTGTCTGTAGCGCCCTGCCACGTAAGTGTATCTACACAGACTCTCACACAAACATACAGAAAGACTACAAAGGCACACACAACCAGTAATGATCTTTGAGACTAAAGCATCACTAATGATCATTAGAGGCCATTAAATCATTGAATTGGTTTATGTCTCACTCTGTCACACCTTGCTATGCCAGTAAGAACTCACTCATTTGGTGCCATATTAATCATATTTTGCAGTTTTGCTTTAGGCCATGAATAATGTGCTTTGCAATTATCCTCTAATTATCTTTTCATCATTCTCTCTCTCTCTCTCTCTCTCCTGCTCTCCCTGTTTCCCTCTTTCTAGTGCCTGAGAAGCCCAAACTGATGGTGAGTGCCACTGATTCAGGTACTGCTCTGCTTCAGTGGTACCCACTTCCCAACCCACCCACCCCGCTCCTGGGGTACCGCCTCACCTTCGGCCGCATCGACGTCCTTCCCTTTACGGTGGTGGAGTTCCCCACCAAGGAGAACCGCTACACCGCCCAGGACATCCACAAGGGAGCTAACTATGTCTTCAAACTCTCTGCCCGTAACAAAATGGGCTACGGAGAGGAGGCTGTAAAGGAGGTGACTACTCCGGAAGACGCCCCAAATGGATACCCAGAAAATATTATCTCAGAGGAGGCTTCTGCCACCTCCCTCCGGCTGGCATGGAAATCAGTCCCACTAATTGAGCAAAACGGGAAAATTGTGAAGTACTCAGTGCTGTATAAGGATATAAACAGTCGAGGGAACGCCTCAGAAGTTGTGGTGCCCACTCCAGGGTCGAGTGTTTTGTTGGAAGGTCTCAATGCCGATACTGTGTATGATGTCAGGTTGTGCGCGTTCACAGCTGTCGGCCCTGGGCCGTACAGCCCCAGTGTCCAGTTTAGGACACAGCGGCTAGACCAAGGTAGGACTCACACTCACTTTCCAACAACCCATCTTCATCGCTCAGGATGCAACACACGCCTCCTAACAGCACATTTGTGCATATATTGTGCACGCATAAGTCCCACATGCACACACACACTCAGACCCACAACATCCTAAGTGTCCTTTTTCGTTGTCTTGTCACTGTAGTCTTAGACCCAACGTCCTTTTCCCAAAGCAAGGTAAGAGTCTTGGGTTTTGGGCAAGTATCCCTGTCCAGTCAAACTCACTGTGTGTTGATCAGAGCAGATAGCTAGCTTGAGACTGGTACTAGAGAGTGACACAGGTAAGGCCCTTACTTTTGGTTCAGTAGAGAGATTAAAAGGCACTGGAATCATATTCATGTTTATTTGTTTTATTTTTTGTCCCTTAGTTTTTGCCACCAACTTCAGAGTAAAGGCTGCCATGAAGAACTCTGTTCTGTTGTCCTGGGAGATCCGTGACAAGAACCCTGCCCAGCCATTCACTGTAAGTATATTTGCATTTTAGCATATTTAAATGTAGTTAAATAAAAAACATAATTCACAAAGACCAGGTTTCCAGTAGTGTACAAACAAATATAGGCAGGGTGCAAATAAAGGATGGGGGGAGAAGGGGGTAAATGCAATTACCTGTTCTACAGTGACTCACACTATGAAATCAGCATAATTTATGATGATATTTCCAACCATTCATTGCCTATTTTTCTTTGTGTTAGGTTGCTGTTAATAAATTTCAATACTTTCTGTTTGATAATTGATAAAGTCTTGCAAGCACATAATGCCCCTTGAGCTTCTGCAAGGCTTTTAATGTAAAATAGATAGAGGAAGTATTTAGTTAGCATTTACAGCAGCAACAGCAAATGAACAAGACACCAATAAAACAGGGGAAGTGAAAAAATAATAGCCTCTGTGAAATAAATGCCTGGTTCTTTCTGTTGAGGTAAATCGGGCACTATTTGAGAACTTACAATATGTGCTGCAGTGTGTGTTTTAACCTATGTTGTATGCAGTTCAGTTCTTGAACTATGTGACCTACCCCGTGTCCAGATCCTGTATGGAAAGGGCCAGTCTGTGGAAGTGGATGGGAAGCAGACTCAGAAGCTGATCACTGGCTTGGAGCCGGACACCCAATACTCATTTCTGCTCACCAACCGGGCCAACAGCGCCGGGGGTCTGCAGCACCGCGTCACCGCCACCACTGCCCCGGACATCCTTAAAACCAAACCCACAGTGGTGGGAAAGACCAACGCAGACAGCATGGTGACTGTGCAGCTACCAACTGTGCAGACCACAGCCAAAGTCAGGTAGTGATTATGGATGAGTTAAAAAGAGTGAAGAATTTGGTTTGATGTAATGACTAGATGTGTATGTAGATGAGTATTTTTGGTAGTAATCTGTGCAGAATTTGCTCCAATTAGGTTGTTTTCACATGAATTGTTCTATAGACCCTGTGAGGTAATTTCACTTCTTCCTCCTTCTGCTGCTTTTCATTTACTGGTCTATCAGGAAGGATGATTCTCTGAGTTGGCAGCAAAGCAAGTCTGAGAACTCCTACAACAGGCCAAATGAAAGCACAAAGCTGATAATCTCATCTGCTTTTTGTAACCAAGAACAATTATAGCTACCAAGTGGAAGCAGACCTTCAGCCTTGAAGCACAGCCTGAATTACTCCACTGCTACTCTCATATTCTCACAGCCATTTTCCTGTAGCGTGTCCCTGTCACTTTAGAAGTGTTTAGGGTTGTTTGTTTTTTTTTGAGTCCCAAACAGCATTTTGCTCTTTGTGTCTACTGACACAGGATTCTTTCCCATTTTACTGTAGGTGCCTTAATCCAAGATAGTAACAGAAACTGTAATCAGTTGGATGTTAAAATGACTTACTACTTTTTCAAATCTGATTAGTTATTTGGAGATTTCTACATTGATCAATTTTCTAAATGCAAAATTGCCAGATTTAAGCATATATCATTTTCTCACATTTGACATAAATAAACTACTTCCTACTGTATCACTCAGCATAGTAGTGTATTCTATGGAGCACTGGAGTGAGTCATCTATTGAGAACCCATGGATGATTTCGGTGTCTGTGCCCTCATTGCTCGGCGGGTGCTTATGGTCTGACGGCCTCAGAAAAAATCCCCTACTCCAGTGACATTATTATTTTTGTTTCACACGTGGCATCAGACATGGCCCTCTGTTCAAAAAACAACCACACTGTTTAGATTTAAAGTGCGGTGTCACAGCTGCTGCAGAAATATACTGTATTAATGATACAATACTTAATAGTGCTTTAAAGTAGACCACTAAAGGAATAGTTTGACATTTAAGGAAATATCTTTATTTACTTTCCTACCAAGAGTTGGATGAGTAAATATGATGCTACCGCCAGTTAGCTTAGCTTAGCATTTGAAACAGCTAGACTGACTCTGTCTGTAGGTCACAAAATCTGCCTTCAAGCACCTCTTAAGCTCAATAATTAAACAACTGAACTAAACTAACCAAACAAAAGAGACATAACGTGTTAATTAGTGAGCAGTTTTTGGTATCTTTGGACAGAGCCAGGTTTCCCCCTGTTTCAAGTCTTTATGCTAAGCTAAGCTAACTGGGTGTCAGCTGTAGCTTCATATTTATCGTACAGACATGAGAGTGGTATCAATTTTCTCATCTAACTCTGAGCAAAAAAGAAAATAAGTGTATATCCCAAAATGTCGAATTATTCCTTTAAATGTCAGAGCACTGATGTTTCTCCAGGGACTGAAAAAGTGTATAGTATTTTTCCTTAAGCCTAAATGCAGGGCATGCTGTGTTTCAGGGGTTACTATGTGGTGGTGGTGCCACTGAAGAAACAGAGAGGAGGGAAGTTCCTGAATCCCTGGGAGGAGCCTGACCAGATGAACCTGGATGAGGTGAGACATGCAGCAGACAGGAGATTATATCAATAAATAGCTAAATAATGGTCATAATAAAGAGCTTATTATGAGGTAATACTGATGTTGATGGAAATGATGATGATGATGATCGGGGTTATGGCGATGATCACTGTTAAATATGATACAGAGAAGGTGCGCAAATACATGTAAACATTATGTACTAATATAAAAGCTCATGTCTTATTTCGATTTAGATCATCAACTCATCACATGGATTATCAGTTAGTAGTTGTAAATGCTTGAGCATCTGAATCAGATTTTACTTTCACTGGCTCACCGCAGAGTCGTGTCCTTTCTACCATATTTTTTATCTTGTATGCAGATGACTGTCATAGTAAATATAAAAATCACCGTCTTATAAAATTTGACAGTGTTAATATGTCTCTTCTCGGTCAGTCAGATCACTCACATGGACCCAGATGGCAACAGATTTTGTTCTTTTTAGATTTAAATGTATAGAAAACTAAAGAAATGCTAATCTCACCACAATACATAGGCAGTCTTCCAACAGGCATTCTTTGGCATTAGTGTTGAAATTGTCCAGACCGACAAATACTTGTGAACTGTGTTTGATGACAGATTGAGATTTAGTTAAAATACAGATTGTCATTGTGAAAAAGGCTCAGCAGCGTCTCTACTGTCTACGTAAACTAAACTCCTTTGCAGTAGATCGGAGAATATTGACAAAGTTTTATTCCTCTTTTATCAAAAGTATTTTAACTTTTTTACTTATTTACTGGTTTACATCTCTTTCTGTCAAAAGGGCAAGAACCAAATGCAATGTGTTGTTAACCTCAGCTTTAAAATTACTGGCTCCCTTGTACAGCTTAATACTTAATCTCAAAGACCCCACACATGTCCCCTATGACTACTTTAAGCTAATGCCATCAGGAATCCATTTTAGATCACCTATATGTAAAGCAAATAGGCGCAAGTTTGCTTTTATTCCATTAAGCCATTAGACTTACACAGAACAGCCACAGTACAAAAACTTGTCAGTTTACCTGTGTATAGACTAATAAATGCAGTTACACCTTTGTATATTGTTGGCCAGCTATGAATTGGTCACTGCCATTAATCCTTGTGTATTTCAACTTTCTAACAATGTCATATTTGTATTTTAAACTATTTTTTTATGTGTGTAAATTAATAATCCATGTGCACTTTTGTTGGGATGAATAAAGTATTTTGAACTGAATTTTCAAGTCACATAAAAAAAGACTAGTGCTGAGTCTACTCTGTTTTTTCACCTCTGTTGTATCAGACTATTTGTATCTTATTATGCGAAGATAGAAGACCTGGCCATCCATTGCCTGTTCAATCCAAACAATACTTTCACATAACATTTCCCATCCAGTTCTACTTCCTGCCTTTTTCTAAAGACTTCATCACCTCATTACGCTGTTCTGAAAGCACATTCATGTGTGTGAGATTAGTTTCAATAGAGTTTTTATGGTGCCCACTGTCTCAATGGATAAATGCGCTAGCAATTCAGTTGATGATGAAGACATTTGTGCTTAGATGATAATGCTCTATACAGCCCATTGTTCCTTCACTGATGAGGGGTTTTGTGTGGGGTAAAATTGCCAAAACTGCCCTTCTTTTCCAAGGCTTTTTCTCAGGAAACTCAGGAATACAATCTCCAAATATTAAGCAAATTATAGTTTTTAGGAAAATAATATTACAATTGCAGAAAGATGACTATATTGCTTTGGCTGCCTTTGATGTTGTACTTTGTTTGAACTTGGCATATATTAGATGAAAATTATAACCAATTGATTCTTGTTATAACCCCATTTTCTGTAATTTCTTTTCTGTCAATCTCTTTACAACTTTTGTTTCAATTATCTGTTTCCTCCCCTCCTCCCCCCTCTCTCCTCTTCATCTCTGTCTACCTGTCCTCTGTTTTCTTCCCTTTCAGCTCCTGAAAGAGATCAACAGGACCAGTGCAAGTCGTGCCCTCCGCATCCGCAGACAGGCTGGCCAATCAGATCCTAGGGCCTATGTCACTGCTCACTTTAAGACCCTCCCCCTGGAGTTCACACTAGGTGACGGGCGAAACTATGGTGACTTCCGCAACCGTCCACTACAGAACGGACAGGAGTATGTTTTCTTTGTGCTTGCGCTGCTAGACCTCTCTGAGAATGTGAGTAAAACACAAACACACCCACATAGTTCAACCATCTAAACACAGTTTTGTCTAATTTATATGTGAAAATGCATTCAAACTATGTCTCCCTCCAGACTATGTACGCCACCAGTCCTTATTCTGACCCCGTGACATCTTCGGATGTGGATCCTCAGCCAATCGTCGACGAGGAAGAGGGACTGCTGTGGGTGGTAGGGCCTGTGCTGGCTGTCATCTTCATCGTCTGCATCGTCATCGCCATTCTCCTCTTCAAGAGGTAAGGACAGCATGATGGAGCCAGGAAGATGTAAAAATGGTAAATAAATGATTGGGTTGGTGAGAGAAGGAGGATGGAAATCAAAAAGAGACAGGGTGAAAGATTAAGAGTTTTGGTGAATAAATAATTGGAAGAGCAACAGATTCTCTACAGGGATTAACTTGTTTTCATTTCCAATTTGGCTTGTTGCTCATCTGTGTATTCAACTCACAGATTGAATTGGGCAGTATAGTGTATTCTTTGGATATTTAATATAGTCCTTGCCTGTAGTTAGACGGTCATTTTTGGGGTTTTTTGGCCTATATTTTTTTACATTTTGGCAAATCAGCACCATTAAAAAAAAATGCTGAATTAGCTATTAACAGTTCCTGTTTGCAATGTACTCATGGATGTACAGACAGCTATCACTGGATTACTTTGATACTGAAGGAAACTTAAAAACATGATGATTCTCAGGCTATTTCTGGAATTATAAGGACCATCCTTTTTTTTATGATTTCCAAGCGGATTTATGGATTTAATCGCAATGACATTGGAGGTAATGGTATTATCGGAAAGTGTAAGTAACACTGAATCTAAGATTATGTGTACCATGTCTTTGTGTTCAAAGTTATGACTCCGAGTAGGAGTATGAATTTTGACGCAAATTGTGGCAGTAGGTCGCTACGGGTTTGAAAAAACCTTAATTGCCTTTCACCTCACGCAGTATCTTTGCCTCATGTCACGGCCCCCTTCAACTCTTCGCCTCTGCGCCTCCCACAGTTTGAAAACCTCTGCTTTAGGCCGAAAATGGTCTGGACCTAGACCTCTAACTAAATCCAAAACCTTTTGTGAATTACTCAGAACCAGGCTGAGCAAAGCCCAGTTGGTTCATTATGTTATTTATGAAACATACAGGACTAACATCTGTTATACTAATCACATCTGAGTTTAGCTCACAAGTTCTCATAGAAATTGAATTGTGTGTTTTCTATAATTTGCTCTTAAAATCTATAAACAGGAGCAAAGTTAGCTAACATATCAGATAGGGGAAGATAAAATGATCACACATTAGCATTATTCATGATAATCATCTGTTCTTCTGGCTAGAGCTTTGTTAATGCACATGAATAATTGCTGTGACTGATTGTTGCATTGCAAAATTATTAACCTTGGTGGTAATATAAGTTCATAAGCCCTGGAGTGTAACCTGTAGTGATCCGCAGCCATTAATGTTTCACTTGTTAACACACACACACACACACACACACACACATATGTACATAATTATATATATATAACATTGTAATAAGAAACTAATTAATTTTAATGAGAGGGATAGAATGATGAGTTCAGCATTGCTTTGGTCCCTGATGTTTTTTGATTGGACACTAATGTTCCTCATCCTTGTCTCTTCTTTTATCTGCTCTTCTCCCTGTTTGGATCCAGCAAACCTGACAGGTAAACAAACACCACCTATTACCATTTTTTCTGTCCTACGGGGGTGTTTTCCTTGAAAAGCCTTTGCAAAGAATGCTTTAGATAATAGATCCGAGTCAGGATTACCTTGATGTTTCTTTGATGATTGCATAGTAACCTACAGTGGATAAATTGTACACTGGAGGTTGTACAATTTATCTAGTGCACTGGATGAAGATATAAGGCATACAAGCAAATTGTAAATATTCAGAGTACAGAAAAATAACAACTGCACTGCATGACTTTGTCCATGTCGATGATTTTAACTAAAAGATTGTGTAAAAGCTAAGAAAAAGTCACTTTTACCTCCTGGCAGTCTCTGTGAAAAAAAGCCACCCACCTCCATCCCAGACAATGAGTCAACACTAAACCAGCAGTCAGCCAAAGCTCTGGTAGAATTTGAAACAGAAATTACAGTTATCCCTGTAAATGTCCAAGGAGCATTTTTATGTGGCTTACTCTGGTCCATTTATTTAAACACAAATCCCCAAAATTGATGTTATTGCTCAAGTTTACAAATCCCATATTTTCCCAGATTCATCTTTTTTTTTTTTTTTATAC
The DNA here is from genome assembly GCA_002120245.1 of Maccullochella peelii. Classification (NCBI taxonomy): domain Eukaryota; kingdom Metazoa; phylum Chordata; class Actinopteri; order Centrarchiformes; family Percichthyidae; genus Maccullochella; species Maccullochella peelii. Next base: position 22,084 of record LKNJ01004161.1, on the reverse strand, counting down.
AGTAAAAGGTTTGATTCATGAGGTTGGGGTTCACATAAACACTGTGTGCTGATCTGTTATTCCAGGAAAAGGGCCGAGGCTGAAGGCAGGAAGGGCAGTTTCCCCTGCAGCAAAGCCATGTCGTCCCACCATCCCACTGATCCTGTGGAGCTACGCAGAATCAACTTCCAGACTCCAGGTAAACTAGACATGTCTGTACACATACAGGCACAAACACTGTGTGTGGTTTGAGGTGTGATTTCCAAAGTATTAGTTGTATTTATAAGATTAACCGTGGTGTTGTTTCCTTTTTCAGCCTACCGTGTATCAGTGTACCGCGGTTATCGGCGTTTGTCAAGTTAGTTGGTCTTAGTCCATCATGGATCTCTCTTCTGTCATTGTTTTCCTTTCCTTTCTTTCTTTTTCTTTCTTTCTCTTCTTTCTCCATTTTCATGCTAACTAACCTTCCATCCCATATAGGATGAAGCTGCTTGAATTGACAACATCTCATCAAAATGCCTCTGGAATACTTCTTTAAAAATCCACCACAAAAAAATGTCATGCTAAATTTTTAACCGCCTGTGTCATATTCTTATTTTATCTTCACCACCAGCAGTGTGCATATACTCTGAGGACATGTTACTGTGCCTCAGTAACTTTCACAACACGCACATTGTTCTTTCTGTCTGCCTAGAGAGAAAATGGTCACTTAACAAAAAACACTTGCATTCGCTTCCTCCACTGACTACGGACAGAACACTAAACAACACCTCCTCTGAGAATCCTTACTCTTAACATTTTCCTCCAAAAGAGTTTAGTTGTACGTCTATCGAAATGGCCTCTTTTTCTATTTCTGTGCTCGGCAGGCATGGCAAGTCACCCGCCCGTCCCCATCTCTGAGCTGGCAGATCACACTGAGCGCCTCAAGGCAAACGACAATCTCAAGTTTTCTCAAGAGTATGAGGTAGGAATGCTGATTATCTGTCCCTGAAAATCTTTAACTTGGGAAATTCATCTGGTTTTGATGCAGTCACACATATTTATCGTTGACTCGTCATTTCTTTGCTCAGTTTCAATTTCAATGTGAGCACTGTAGATTGAGCCTCACATAGCCTCTACAGTTAAGTTGCATTTTGATTCGTCTTCACAGAATGATACAAGATAAAGCACATTTTCCTCTCTCTACTGTCTTGTTGTTATCTATACAAATAAAAGGGGGAAATTGAAATTGCAAGCTCAAAGAGAGTTTGCTTACAGCCAGATGGTTATCAAGCCCTCATTTCTACGCTCTGGTGGAGAAAGAAGGATAGAAATAAAGAGGCAGCGACAGAGAGCAGAGTCACTAAGAGATACAGGAAGCAAATGTTCTCTGCAAAAAAAAAAGACGCTTCTTGATTAGTTTTCGTCCAACTTGCAGCACTGTTAATGTGGAACATAAAAGGCATCTACTTGGAGATAACAATGTGCCTGAACTTGGTGTGCTGAACTGTGGCACTAAATAAGAAAAAAACACATCAGTAGAAATATTTCCCAACATGTTGGCTGTGTAGTGCTAGCATTACAATGAGCTCCGCAGAGAGCTATTAGAGGGGTAAAAATGTTTTTCTTTTCCTTGCAAAAAAAAAAAATGAAAAAATCAATTTAGGCAGACGGCCTCTGGGTGAAGAAGGAGACATAAGGCTCTAATTGGCTACCACAAGAGAGAGACAAATTGTGTGTGACAGAGATACGTATATAGAGGAAGACAAGGACACATTATGCAAAGAGTAGAAAAACAGAGTGAGGATGTTTGAGTGAGAAAAGCGTTGGGAGAGAGGATAAAGGAGAGTGGAAGAGACAGTGAGGGAGAAGCCGTATATAATTGTGGTGTGAGTTAGAACCACTCTGTTGAGCCTCACATTCTCTCTGCATGACTGTGTGCTTTGTTCGATACTGAACCCTTAACGAGGGAACGAGAGAGATGGATGGAGGAGGGACTGCGGGAGAGAGAGAGGCCAGAAATGATTGCGGTGTAATAATCAGACACACATGATGTTGGGCAGTGCATGGAAAGCCGTCTCAAACACACACACACACACACACACACACACACACACACACACACACACACACACATACATGCACTCATCCAATACCACTCCTGTCCATTTGTACCTCAACCAAACCATAATTATGTGTCGTAAAATATTCACAATTGCTAAATTGCTCTGGCTTTCTCCTGTTTCGTCCCTCTCCATTGACAGCCCCGTAATGACCTCATGTCTGCCTCTCCCAGCTAACAGCGATGGTTATACTGTAATTACCCTCCAGGAACTTAATGTGTTGGTCTAACACAGCCATCCTTTCTCTCCCAGAGGAATTTATTGTGTTTTTATCATCTTTCTCTGGTATCTAGTTTTAGGGTTTTTTGTCGAAAGCGGAAAGTCCCTGCATCGCTGTGGGATATCGTGTTTGCCGACATTCCCATCCAAGTTCAACAATGCCTTGTTAATTTTCAATTTGTACTTGATTTCTAATGGTGTGGTTTATCTAATGGTGTGGTTTATCTGCAGCAACACTGGACAATGCTTATAAGCTTTTCTAGATGTAACTTTTGCATTGCATTCTGCAATCTGCATTTTGAGGCAGATTTTAAGAAATAACATCTTTGCCAACACTCAATTTTAAGTGGTAATGCTAATGGCGTCTACATGATATTGTTAGAGAATTAGACAGTACATATAGGGGTTTGAAAGTGGTACACAATTATTGCTTCTCAGTTTCTTTAGCAAGTGAGGTCTGAATGATCAATACTAACATTTTAATCAGCCTTCCAAGCAAAAAAGAGATTTTTTCTTCCTTAAGGAATGGCCTCACTCATACATGCAATGATCATTTGTCAGGATATAATGTTACTGGCACGCCACATGCTGGTATGAGCATTTGAAAGCCAATAATTAAACTTAAGTTTTTAAACCAAAGCATTAAAACCAAAAGATTTCTAAAAAAAAAAAAAAAAACTATTAAAGCATGCCAACACTGTCCAAAACAACCTGAATTTATAAAAGTAGTTAACCCGGCAAGTCTGTCTTCATTAGTTATTTTCTGTTGTTGTTCGCTCTTTGTTCTGACCTTGTCTTCTGCGTCTGGTAGTCCATCGACCCCGGTCAGCAGTTCACCTGGGAGAACTCCAACTTGGAGGTCAACAAACCAAAGAACCGCTACGCTAACGTCATTGCCTATGATCACTCCAGGGTTATACTCTCCAGCATTGAGGGTAAGTGTAAGCCACCAGTGTGTTTGTGTGTCTCTGCACCCTTGTACTTCTATTTTTGTGAGGACATTTTTAGGAAGGGAGTGCATTTTGGTCACTTCCTCACTTCTTTAAAGGGCTGTTAGAGGTTTATGGATTGGTTTCAGGGTTAAGGTTAGGGTAAGGGTTTAGACTGGGCATATAGTTGTGAGGGTTAAGGTTGGGAATAGAGGCTAGGGAGTGAATTATGTCAGAGAGAGTCACAAGTATAAAAGTACATACATGTGTGTTTGAGTGTGTATTAATTTGTGTGTGTGTGAGAGAGCTGCTATCCATGAGGGATGGGATATTAATAGTCCAAACATGTGTTTGATTGCAATTCCCATACAACACATACAAAGTGCTGTGCCTGCATTGGCCATCATTTCATCATTTCAGGATTCAAACAAACTGCTGTTTCTTCCCACTGTGTTACCACATCATACAATTGATATGGTCTCTCACTTGACCATTTTAATGTTTATGGCGATAAATTTGGCACACACTTTATTTACAGCCTATTTACTGATATAGTTCCATGGTGTGCCCATTTCAGAAGAAAAAATAGTCTCAGTCCTGCTCTCAGTGTGCGTTTTGAAGCGCACTCACCCACCTCGGCTGGGAAAGACCTGAGGCAGAGAAACTGGCAGCTCCAATGTGAGAGAGGGAGGCAGTGGGAGGCCAAGCCCAAACAGATGAGCCTTATCTGGGCAGAGCATGTGTGAGCAGCCCTTCCACCCCCGCCTGTCCTGGAGCCCTGGCTGCCTGTCTTTCTTTCAGCTTAGAAAACACATATACTCTTGAGCATGTCCAAACACACAAGAGCACACACACACATACTCTACTATAGATTTAAACCACATACCCAGGATGTGCACAAGCACAGATATGCACTTTCGCACCCAGTCTCTTCCACACATGCTTATGAACTCAGTCACTTGGTGGCTACACTGGCTTGACAGAGAGCGTAGCCACCAAGTGACTGGAAGTGTGTGCGTGTTTGTTTTATCTGCACAGCGCTTCTGCTGTAGTCCCTTGCAATAAAGTTGTAGCACATCAAAGCATTTGGCCAAGCTGTCTTTTAAAGACTGAGGTTGATAAGCATATGTTCGAAGTTCTTCTTACCGTCTGTTCCCATCCCATTTAAAATAAGTTGTATAAACACCCCATACCCCTCTGTCATTTTAAATGTTTGTGTCTGCGGTGTGTGCGCAATGGTGGCTTAGGGTTTTACGACTGCATGGGACAGAGTCGTGTTCATAAAATAAGCTGCAAGAAGAGAATCGGCTGCAGGAGTTTCTTCCTGTCAGGATTCGACTGTTTGCTCATTGACTGCTATCTTTTTAAATGTAAACTGCTATCAGACGACTCAAAAGGAGTTTTGTGTCCCACTTCGGCAGAATCGGGTCACGGCTGAATGCATGCTTACACGTCTGTGTGTATGTCCGTGTGTGTACTTTGGTGTTTGTTGTATGTGTGCATGTTTGAGCTGTGACTCAGTGATTTTTGGGATTATGGTATTAGGCCCCAGATGAGCAGGACTGATCCTAAATCAAACACACACAGACAGTCTCTCAAATCTCACACACACACACACACACACACACACAAAATCCCTTCCAGGACAAGCAGTGTCAGCCGAGCCTTATAGTCATATTGCCATTCAAAGCGACACATCCAGAGTATACTCAGATTAGGCCCGTGATCGTCTTTACATGTATTATAAAACAAGACGGCTGAACAATCCAACACCAAAGGACGCTTGGCCCTGTGAAAACATTAATCTCCCTGCCATGACCTCAGATGATCCGCACCCTTTATTACTGGGACATAAACCTGCTTTCATGCTTTCAGTAGACTTTAAATAATCCATATAGATTATTTCCCCCTGAATCAGGATAAGAATCAGGTTCATCTGCAAAGAAAATTACATTCACAGAGAACGTTTCTGTGTGATGAGTGCAGAAACCTTAATGCCATTCATCATACATACATATGATGCAGTGGACAGACGTGAACGCAGAGTATTTCAGCATCAGTGGCATCTATTTCACCTCCCTGTTCCCCTATGTTTATTTCCATTGTTTCCCTCCACCCTCCGAAACTTCCACTTTTTCCTTACTATGCAGGTGTCCCAGGCAGTGACTACATCAACGCTAACTACATTGATGGCTACCGCCGTCAGAATGCCTATATCGCCACTCAGGGATCCCTCCCTGAGACCTTCGGGGAGTTCTGGAGGATGGTCTGGGAGCAGCACACAGCCAACATTATCATGATGACCAAGCTGGAGGAGAAGTCACGGGTAAGAAAAAGAGGATGGGATAACATGGGAGTATGGGACAGCAAGGACAGGGTAGCAGCACAACACAATACTGAAGAGAAATGAATAGGAGAATGGAATAAAATAGAATTGGGTTGAAGAGGAAGGAGTAGGATAGGTCACTTTGGGAAGGGGCAAATATTAGGATGTCATGATATAATATTAAGTAGCAATTTTAGGGAAAAAGCTGGGATAGGACACTGGATGGTAGGCTAGCATAGTATAGTATAAACTGCAGAGGTACTGTAGAGTAGGATTGCACAGAACTCAAGACAGAGTGGAATAAATGGCGTGGGGTATCATATGATAGACTTCAGTGGCAGCATAGCAGGTAGCATAAGTGTAGGGTAGGATAGGGTAAGGTAAATAGTACATAGTGTAGAGTTGGATCAAGTTATGTAAAAAAAAAAAAAAGGAGGGTATAGAGGATAAACGGGTTTCTCCAGCAGAACCTGTACCACTAACAGTGGCTAAGTGGTAGTTGAAGCAAGTGGAACATGACCATTAATGTTGTCCCAAGAAAACAGCTGGATTTTTTACCATACACTTTTTTGCAAGGTGAAACAAAAACGTACTTTTTATAGATTTTATTGTCAGCAATAAATATTTTACAATAAACGCCAAAAACCTAAGAAGTACCACAAACACTACGACAATCTTTACATCCTGACAGATATTTGGTTTATGAAGCAAGTGTGACGGACCTTTATTTCCTTGATCTGTGCTGCTGTACATTAGCAAACAAGTTACTTGAGTAGGCTACATGCTGTCCACAGCAGTGCATTATATTTTGGTTTACTTGAAGCAGTTAACTTGTTGGTTTACTTGTAGCAGCCTGCTTTTAAGAATATGACTGGATAGACTATAATGCAGGAAGGTAAGGGGGGGAGAATACGTTAGGATAGGGAAGACGTGGGTATGGAAGGGTACGATAATGAAGAACAGGATAGGATGTGGAAGAGTTGGAGGTGTCAGGTCGAGCATGATTGAATACGGTAGACTAGAGGTGAGTAGGGCAACAATGATTTTTGAAGGTTAGATTACAGTAAAGTAAGAAATAAAGTACAGTTAGGTTAGAGTTGAATAAGGCTGGTTTGACAGCAGTGAAGGTGTTCAAGACAGACTGGGGCAGGGAAAGACATTCATTTTTTAGGATGTTGAAGGATATTAGACTCCAGATGGATCCAACAGAACAGGATAGGCAAGGAGAGGAAATATGAGCAAGAGCAAGGACACGTCACATAGTACAAAAATAGTTTAGAGAATAAACCAAAAAGCAGCCGACATCATTATGGTGACCAAGCTAAAAGTGCTATGGTTAAGTGAGAAGTTAGTTAGAGTGGGCATGTAGGACAGCACAAGGTGGCATGTAGTTGATCAAAATATAATAGAATACAGTAGAATATAATAGAGTAGAATGGTGAGCAAGACCTGGGGGAATTACAAGTACAGCTATCAGGGGTGGGTAATGAATTAGAAAATAATTTAGCTTCAGGGCATTTTGCTGTTGTTAACAGAATATGCGCTTGAGAAAAAATTCAATGTAATGAGAATGTCATGTTCAAATAAAATGAACAAGAATGGCTTGAGGTATGAATCATGATTAAGTGCCAACCAATTATGTCCAGAGCCCTGTTCAGAAAATGATCCTTTCCTCTCATCTGTGCTTCTTTTCCTATTAACCTGTGTCTTGTGTTAAAACTCTGTTTCCTTTTCAACTTTTTCCAACTGTCTCTGTTATGTCTGTTTGACCCTCAGATGCCCTCTTATTTCTTCTCTAAGGCAAGACCTCTCTTTCTCTCCTTTGCTAATCCCTTTTAAAATGCAACCTCACCTCACATGGTTTTCTCCTTACCTTTTTTTGCTCTATTCAGTGCCCTTTTTTTCTGCTGTTTACCAACCTTTTTTTCCTGTGTTATAGCCAGTGCATTGAGTGAGAATGCAGGATTGTTTTCAACTCACCACAAGGCACTCATAGTTAACTTGGTCTGAAATGGGTTTTATTGCAACCACTGCAGTTGAGCAACAATGCACATTAGTGTCTACAGTTTGCATGATCACTCCCACAACTGTTTTTATATTTTCCTGTCTAGTGGTTATGCAGTAGAGGATGTAACTATTATATAAAGGAAAACTTTTACACGCTACATCATCACGAGGAGTTCTGTAGTTCTGCTACAGAGTGAAGGACGGCAGAGCACCTAATTGTAAGCAGTAGGCTGCTACTGTCTCGTAAACATGATGAATCTGTAGTTTGTCAATGACTGCTTAGCTTTAGAGTCTCTAAATTCAATAAAGAAGTTACAACATTAAGCAACAATGAAAACATTCAATTTGAATATCCTTAGCCGTTTATTATCAGCCCACTACCTCCATATCTTCTGTTTGAGGGAGCAGTGGGCTGCTTGTTGGAGAAAATGATTTAATCTCATTTAACACCTCTCAACATTATGCCATTATGTGTTTACGCATTAACAACACAGATGATCACAGATGGTCCCACTGTGGGAATCTTGCCAGTATCCTTCCTTTTAGCACCAATCAAACCACACAAGAGCAGGGCGCAGTTAGGCTGTCAGTCCATATATCAATGGATAATATAGTCTTCACACCAGGCATTTACTGCGATCCTGTTGAGTCTTTGGCAGTGGTCTGGCCCCCCTACGTGGACGACCATTCCTGTCCCCACAGTGTCTCAAGGTCTAGTGGGAAAACAACAGTTGAAAAGCTGTAATTACAGCCTGAACGTCCCGGGCCAAAACGCATAATCCCCAGTCTGGAGCAGTGGAATGCAGAGCGAGCTGAGCTGAGCTCCCTGCTGTCTTTGATGTGAGGACTGGAGGGATCAGCACATGATGTTTGGTTTGGACTGATTCTGCCAAGGCCCTCCTCCCCCTCTTCTTCCCCCTCCTCTAGGATTTTTTTCCCTCTCTCCTCTGTGATCTCTGAGGCTGAGCTGAAGAACTACAAATATGTCTGCCTTATACTCTGGAATTCTGTGTGTTTTGGTGGTTAGGGATGCTGGGATTTTGGGTGCAGTGTTGTAGGGATTTGTGAGGTTGGAATGTAGGGTGAAAGCATCAAATATGTGAGGGCTGAACTTTAGATATCACTTGGCTTTTCCAGCTCTGTGGTGGATCTTTGTGAGAGCCCACCAACCTATGGCAATTTCATGCCACACAGTTTTCTAGTACTTATGCAGGATCACACCCCAGAAAGCAGAACTCTCTCTCCCCCCTGTCTCTCTCTCTGTCACTCTTCGCCCCACACACTTACTAAAATCCCTTTCACACGCTGGGTCATCGCTACTGTATATGCACATTTTTTCCAAACATTACTGTCTGAATTTTGCAAACTCTCTCACTGATCTGCTTCAACACTCCCTTCCTTTTTTTGCATCTGTACACGTTCACACGCACCCAAGTCAGCTCTCTCTTTCTCTCTTCTTTCACAAAACAATTTGTACAAACGTATGCAAACTGCTCTGCATCTCTCACAGCTTCTTCCATCTTCCCTTGTAGGTGAAGTGTGATCAGTACTGGCCAACACGGGGCACCGAGACCTACGGCCTCATCCAGGTCACTCTGCTGGACACAGTGGAACTGGCCACCTACTCTGTCCGGACCTTCGCTCTTTACAAGGTAACATGACGTGCAGTGGAGTTTAATGGGGCTGTGTGTGTATTGATCTGTTGAAATATTTATCAATACTAGTTTGTGTGTTTGCGCTTGATTCTGAGGCCACGTCACAGTTACTTTGTCATACATTATTGATCCTTCCAGTGAGATTTAAAGCAATTCATGAAATAATAGTGGCCTATTTTTTCTTTGAATTATTAGTTGTTGAATTGAAAAAGCACATTTTGATTAATTATTGACTCACCTAAAATAGATTACCTGTCAGGTTCAATAAACCAACAGTATATTCATATAGTGTTGTTCACATGTATATGCTAGCCATGAATTGTTGTACATTTTAAAGGATAAGTCTATTGATTGTCTATATTTTTCTTATTGTTAAAATCTTCAAATCCCAGGAAAACGCCAAAACCAACAATAAATTCAAACAATAGAAATTCAAACACTAGATCCTACGAGCAAGAATTGTCTGTGTAGCCAAAACGTGATATACTGCAGCTTATTCCTTTGTGCCACAGACCTCCGTTGTTGCTCAAAAACTATTAAAAACACATCAATGAGCCACACTGTTGTCTTAAGTGACATGTTCCTTTATTTACATGAACATGGGCACTGTAGTTTATTTTGAGTCAATCCCACAGACACTGTCCTGCTGCCGTAAATACTCACTGGGCCACCAAAAGTGTATTAATCCATGGCTGAAAATAATCCCTCAAAATAAACTATTTACTCCTGTTTTAGACATTTCTCAGCTGTTTTAGGAAATTACTGAGCCCTTTTTAAAATTAAACAATGTACTGTATTTGTGACCTGTTTGTAAAGATTTACATCTTCAATAGAAACTAATAGGCCTGGAGCTGAGTACCACAGACAGGGTAGGGAATTTGGAAAGTATTGCCAGACAGACTAACACATTGTGGGTTTTGGTCTTTTCATGGGACACTCATGGAACTACAAGTTTGTTGACCATGAGAAAAATATAGACACCAGCCTTATCTTTAACACTCTTGTCTGTCTGCTTGTCCAGAGCGGCTCCAATGAGAAGCGTGAGGTTCGTCACTTCCAGTTCACAGCCTGGCCAGACCACGGGGTGCCTGAACACCCCACCCCCTTCTTAGCCTTCCTACGCAGGGTCAAGGCTTGCAACCCTCCGGACGCGGGACCCATGGTCGTCCATTGCAGGTGTGTGTGTTTGTGTTTTTGTCAGTGCTTCATCCATTTTTTTTATTGGTTTAGTTTAGACATTTTTGTAATTCACTGTACCAAAATAATTCCTAAAATCACCAAAGCAGACAATCCCTATCCAAAGTCCGTGACCAAAAAGAAAACAATTATGGTCCTTGACTGTGTGTGTGTGCTTGCATGAAACACTTATGTGTTATTTTGGGTTTTACTTACAGCATAATTTTCAAAAGCGAGTCCAAGAGCACTTGTATAAAATCATTCTTAGGTCCTGAACTGAAATGAGATTGACCTGCCATTATGCAAACCCCAAACCATCCTCACTGGCTCAGACACCCACATTCCTCCCTTAACAACCTCCATCATCTCTAAGGTTTAACAACAACAGCAGCCGCCATGCTGACCCTATTTTCCATAAGTAGCTTTCAGTGTTTACTATTTACCGTTTAAGCTGGTGGCAGGTCTGGGTTCATAAGTTTATATTCAAATGAGTTGCTGTCTGAGCAGCAGGACGCTCATGCGTTAATTGGAAACTTGTCATTACAGTCTTGGCACAGTGGTGAGCTCCAGAGCTGGAATGAACCTGCTCTTCGCTCTTACCAGAAAGTGAAGGAGAGAAGAAGATAGAGGGTAGCAGAGGGAATATGGAGCAGAAGCTCTCGGGAGGAAGAATTAGTGAGGTATAGATGTGGAAGGAAGAGAGGGAAAGGAAAGAAAAGGGGATTGAGAGATGATTGAGCGGGAGAGTTAGAGGAGGAGGTGTGTGCAGAATGAGAGAGAAGGTGAGGTCAAATCCAGGACGCGGTGAATGGAAATGATGAATTAAAGAAAAGGAACAGTGGAGAGAAAATGGAGTCTAAAAAAACCTACAAATGTGAGAGTAAAAAAGTGGTGGGGCTGGTGTGAGAGTGTTGGAAGGGTACTTAGAGGGAAGATAAAGAGGCAGGAAGATGAGGGCGGGAGGGGGGTGAATAGGTTGGCAGGAGAGGAGCTCTTCCTAATCTTCCGTAGCAGTCAGACGGAGTATCTAACAGGATTATCAGTCAAATTTAATTATCCCGGCAAAACTCCATCATAATGTGCCTTAACATATCCACCAGCTTCTGTATCAAACAATGGACCGAATCTCATTCCACCTGAACAACACACACTAGTGCGCACACACACCCACACACATACACATACACACTGATATTAATTTAACCATATAAAGAGATTTTTATTCACTTGCAGAAACTTGCTTGGTCAGGGTGTTTCACCATTTAGCTACTAGCACAGCAAAAATGTGAAGTGTTTGGGTGGGCAGCTAAATGTATTATATTTCTGGATTGTATGTCGATAGGAGAGGATATCTTCCTAATGCCAGTCAGACGGTGATGCTGACTCATCGCTGATGTCAGTTTTTACGTCCTTTGTTGGAAATATTGCTGGCTGGCATCTTTGTGATACTTAGTTGATTTAGGCACAGTATGCTAGTGCTTTCGCAATATGCAACAGGGACAGATTTGTACCAGGTTTGAAGACACATCGCACACTCAGGGAAAAACTATTAAGCAGTTCATACCCCAGGTTACATGAGAAAATCACATCACCGTCTGCTCCCCATTTTCTCCTTCCCCTTTTGGCTCAGTGCTGGAGTGGGTCGCACTGGCTGCTTCATCGTGATTGACGCCATGGCGGAGCGAATCAAGCACGAGAAGACCATCGACATCTACGGCCACGTCACGCTGATGCGCTCCCAGAGGAACTACATGGTCCAGACGGAGGACCAGTACATCTTCATTCATGACGCGCTGCTGGAGGCTGTGACCTGCGGGAACACCGAGGTCCCCGCAAGGAATCTGTACTCTTACATCCAGAGGCTGACACAGATCGAACCAGGAGAGAATGTCACCGGCATGGAGCTGGAGTTCAAGGTGAGGACTAATCACCATGTCCTTGAAGGTTGCAAAAGTAGGTCCAACTGATTTATGATGGTTCATAAAACTGATTAATGATAATAATGTGACACTTCACTGGTCTCTGTAAGGGAGAGTCACCTTTTTCTTTTCCCTCTCCACACAGGCCAGACATCAGGGTCAGCTACACAATAGCATCCCTGAATTTGGTACTGCAGATATTCGGTGCCTCCTCACAGGATATATCAGTGTCTAAAGATGATCTCTACCCATGTTGAAACTTTACATGATTCTGAGCACCTCCAGTTTGCAGTTGGCAAAACTTTCTCTCCAGATCTATTTAGTAGCTGCTGAAGATGTTCATAGGAAGATGGTTCTTTCCAACACAGCTGGAGAACAACCTTCTTCACAGGGACATACAGAATGAACCTTGAATTCCTGACTGTGATAGTCACTGAGCATCTTTCCCAGGGCTGGTAGCAGTTCCCCCTCTGAGAGTTTCATATACTCAAGATGGATGGTTGGATTTGAAGGGGATTATGAGATTGCACTTTTTGAATCCAAAGTAAGAGAGTTCTACAGAGGGTTTTAGAAAGCATCATAGTTTTGGAAGCATACAGTGTAGAATAATGTAGACTAAAAAGTTGAAGTTTATAATAAAATCTTGGGTAGGTCATATGGTTGTTTTCAAACATTCAGGGAGCTGATCAGAATTCAAGTACAAAATAACCCTGAATATAAACTTCAATACACAAGCAAGACGAGTGAGTACATAAGGGATTCAGAAGTTATTGAGAGCTGTTAGTTTCATTTTATTCTAGCTGTTTTTGTTTTGTTTACTGTGATATTTACCTCTTGCCAGACGAGTTCTCAGCAGACCCCGTCTGGTTTGGCTGGGTGGAAACAGGATCAGTTTTAGCCATACAGGTATATATTGAAAGCAGGTGGCTTAAATTTTTCCTGGAATGGTTTATGTCTGCTCAGACGCTCAGAGGGCAAAGTAAACACAAAGCCACTCCAAGCAATCTCCTTCATCCTATGCTCCGGCATTCCTGTCCTAATGGCAGCGGTCTCCTCAGAATGACAATGAACCGAGCACTCACTGAACTGTTTGCTCAGCCTTATATTGATGTAAAACATATGCCAGGGTTGTCCCAGTCACCAGATTTCATCTCACTCGAACACTTATGGGACAGAGACGGCACTTTCCACCTTCATCAACAAAACACCAAAAGGATGGAATTTCTCATGGAGGAGAGGCGTCGCATCCCTTTAAATAAAATCACAGAACGTTTGAAGCATGTGTGTGAGAAAAGAAAGAAATGAAGCTGTTCTGGCAGCTTTTGGTAATCCAACACCCCATTAAGACACACTGTTTTTGTTTCCTTTCACAGAGAGTTTAATAGTTGAGTTTAAAGAGGTTGCCAACAGGGCATGATTTTATCCAAGCTTAACAGATGGTGAAAATAATGGCACGTATCAAAGCAAGAAAAAGTTTTGTGTGTGCCAGATTTTATTGATAAGACCGAGTTAAATTCAAACCAAATGACACAAAGAATTACTATTGTTGGCACTGGAAACTGGGTTCAGAGTACCCAAATGAACTGGTGAACTTGTGGTTAGTGTGGGATTTTCCATCTCGGTCTGTCTGTAAGAAAATAAGGTACTGCTGTTTCTCCCACAGCGCTCCGGTAGCCACCTATGGTCGAGGCTCAGTTCATGAGACCCCATTGTTTCCCCTCCCGAGTCTGCGGTTTCCCTCTGCCTATTCTCTGTTGTTCTGTCTTTCATTTTAAGCCATGTCATCCAATGGTCGAGTGTGAAGGAGAGTGTACACTATGTGCTCACGTCTGCCTGTCTGCACTTATTCATATGAATGTGTGTGTTCCAGGGTTGTTGTTTCTTTTTTTTGCTGGTGCAGGATCAACTGTGGTTCACATACGTGCGTTGAGACAGTGTGGGGCCTTGTGGTTTCCTGCCCCCCGACTCTTGATTTTCATCTTCCTTCTCTCGTTCATCTTATTATATTCCTTCTCCCATTCCCTACGGCTGCCCTCGTCCCCCTATATCACTCCTTCTTTGTTTATTCAATTGAAGATGTCTGACTAAATATCCTCGGGCCTGCTGAATCAAGCTGATTTTCTAATTTCTGTTGTCCAGTGTGCCAGAGGAAAACCAAGGCTTGTGCTAAATACATTTGATTATGGTCCTTGAATTTGTCTGAACTTACTTTTTCATTTTTCTTCCTTCCTTTAATCTATCCATCCTTCCTTGTTTCCATTACTCCTCATCTTCCTTCCTTCCGCTCTGTTTTCTTCGTGTTTTTTGTCTGCTCTCACCAACACTGCTTCTTAGGCCCATATCTAAAGACCTGTAAAAGTTTCTTCATATGTCAAGTCAGTGTAATAATGTGAAATATTGATTTCTTTTCTGCTCCAGCGTCTGGCCAGTGCCAAGGCCCACACATCACGGTTCGTGAGTGCCAACCTGCCATGCAACAAGTTCAAGAACCGGCTGGTGAACATCATGCCGTACGAGACCACGCGTGTGTGTCTGCAGCCAATCAGAGGAGTGGAGGGATCTGACTATATTAACGCCAGCTTCATTGATGGATACAGGTCAGAAAAAACAGATCAGAACAATTACTTTTTATGCTCCTGTTTTCTTTTTGGCATTTAGTTTAACATTTAGTTCATTCAGTTACTGTATGTAGACTCAAAGGTCAAATAGTTTGTAGAGAATGTCAGCTCTAGCATAGCTTCATTTGAAGTAAACTGAATAAAGAGGGTGCATAGGATACGTACAGTATTTAATTCATGCATTTGTGTTTGTAGGCAGCAGAAGGCCTACATAGCAACCCAAGGCCCGCTGGCTGAGACCACAGAGGACTACTGGAGGATGCTGTGGGAACACAACTCCACCATAGTTGTCATGCTAACCAAACTCAGAGAAATGGGACGGGTACGGATACAAATACACAGACACACACACATTCATGTAATCAAGTACGCTATGTAGGGTACTGGCTCTACTGGGAAGCAAACCTCTAATTCTACTGGTGTAAAGGCTTGTGGATCTGGTGATGTAGGGATCAAAGCTGCCGATAGCTGATATCAAGTGTCCGTATCGAAAAATTCCTTACCAAAATTTACAGAGAAATTATGTGATAAAAGGGTATATGGGCAATGAAGGAAAATCCGGACAAAAAGACAATAAAAGTCTTAGAAACCCACTCTAATTCAATTATGTTAGGTGAGCTGCTGCTTCTAAACGATGGACAAGGTTTCAATGTGACCTAAAATATCAGATAGTGATTTGTTCTTGATTACATGATCAATTTTACGCAAACATTTTCATACCTTAACTATGAAAAACAGTATATGAAGCATTGAAAATAGAAGCATCACAGTGACGGAATGAGAAAGAGGGAGATAGTGGTGCGAGTTATATCTCATGAACATCATATCTCATCTGGCTATCTTAAAGTGAATAATGAATTTCAGAAGTCAGGCAGACATTTTCATGATAAAGTAGCCAGAGATTCTCCTCACACAATGAATCTCTCAGACATTATGTAAAGCTCTGAACAGAAGCGTCTGTGCTGTCCTCCTGCAGGAGAAGTGTCACCAGTACTGGCCTGCAGAGCGCTCAGCCAGGTACCAGTACTTTGTGGTGGATCCCATGGCTGAGTACAACATGCCCCAGTACATCCTCCGAGAGTTCAAAGTCACTGATGCCAGAGTGAGTCATCAGTTTGTGTGTGTGTTTGTGTATGTGTGTGAGTGCGTAAGAGGGTAAAATGTGTACCGTACTAACATTATTTCTGTAATTATACATAATAAGAAAAAACACATTCTCTTCCTCCAGGACGGCCAATCTCGGACAGTTCGTCAGTTCCAGTTCACTGATTGGCCAGAGCAAGGAGTGCCAAAGTCAGGGGAGGGTTTCATTGATTTCATTGGCCAGGTGCACAAAACTAAAGAACAGTTTGGCCAGGATGGGCCAATTACTGTGCACTGCAGGTAAGACCTATTCTTCCCACTAACACCTCTATATTTTTATACATTGTGATCATTGTATTCATTGTGACAAATTAAAGCAAACTTCAGTTTTAAGCATACAAACTTAGCCAAATAACCATCTACAATCTACTCACAGAGAACACCAAGATAATAGGTGGGCAGGTGATGCTCAGAAGGTAAATTGGGTCCTCCTTGGTGGTTTGATTCCTCCTCCTTTCCACATGTCGAGGTGTCCTTGAGCAAGACACTGAACCCCAATTGCTCCCAATGAACGGGTGAATGAGAAGCAAATTGTAAAGTGTTCTGGACATGTAAATGCAGTCTATTTAATTCAAACTGGAGCGTTAACTGGGGTTGATGTAAGGGTTTGGAGACTGGGTCTGAGGATGGAGAGTCAGTGATCTTTAAATATTAGCCTAAAGGTCACTGTCCTAGTCATGAGGCAATACTAGCATGTGTTCCCCTCTCTGAGATCTAAAAGATCTAAAAAATAAATAAAAAAGTTTTCCTCCTGCTTTACATTAATAATACATATGGTGTCTAATCTCCACGTGTAAGCAATTAAACAGAATTGGGTCGCTACTAACATAACCAGTGGGAGGATCTTCTATATATGACTGTGAACATGGCACTATAGTTTATTATACATGACTGCAGGCGCTGCAGTTCTAAATACATCCAGCTTTAAATATGTTCCCACCTGTCCACCAACAGTGCTGGAGTAGGGAGGACTGGTGTTTTCATCACCCTCAGCATCGTGCTGGAGAGGATGAGGTACGAGGGAGTGGTGGACATCTTCCAGACTGTCAAGATGCTGCGCACCCAGAGACCTGCCACCGTTCAGACAGAGGTGAGCTTGTTATTATTCTGTCTCCTTTTTGAGTTCACACTGTCTTTCTCTAACACTTGTCTCTTTTTCAGTCTCTGTTTCTCTGTCACTGACTTGATACTTATCTGCTTCCCTTCAGGACCAGTACCAGTTCTGCTACCGGGCCAGTCTGGAGTACCTGGGAAGCTTTGATCACTATGCAACATAAACCCAGTGGCCGTCTCTCATGCCACATCCCACCTAGTGCACTTTTCTTGGGTCATACACGGCCTGAATTAATGCACTAGGCTGCGATGTGTCTGAAGATTTTTGCCACCACATGCAGAGTGAAGGGGGACCATCGGCTTATCCCCTACCAGGAAACAGCACCTCTAACTGAGCCATAGCAGCCTGCTTGACAAGGGTGTTTCCTTCCACCCTCAGCCCAAACACACCCATTGGTCAGTCTGAAGAAGCAACTTCAACCACTGTTCCAATCAGAATACTTGATCAAATATTGATTTTTATTCATTTCAGTGCTTTTGTGAGCACCCAGATTGCTTTACATTGTTTGGGTGTGGAACTCTCACTTCGTCCACCACCAGTGTAGCATCACCAACGTAAATACAGGACCCGGCTACGGTATTTAGCTGTCACAGGAAATTTAGATTTTTCTATCTTGAGGACTGTCTAGAAGGAGTCTACAAAAACCATCTCATGTTAGCCTTGTGGACTGAAAGAACTGGGACTTTTGAGCACCAGAGAATTGCCAACAGGAGACTGAAAACACAGAGCACACAGTATTAAAAAGACAAAGAACACGCATCCCAAAAAAAAAAAGACACCAAGAAGTGTTTTTTTTGTTTTGTTTTGGAAACAGACTCTTGTTTCCTGTGAATGAAAAAGAAGATATTTCTACCATACAGTAATAACAACCACCAGTTCAACCTTATGCTTCATGATTTAAGATAAGGGAAATTTGAGAGAGGTTTAAAATGCATACCACAAAGTAAAACATTAATTTAGTTTTTTAGAAAAATGTAGATATGTGATCTTGTTTTTTAAAAACTGGTTATTCCTTGTGGCAAATTCTGTTCTTTTTTTTGTTTTTACAGATTTATGACTTTGTCCCCACTGACCACACAAAGGCAAAGTTGTATTTTTTTTTTTTTTCTGAGCTGTAGCGATTTTTTGAAAAGTGATACGGTACTGTTTTAAAGTGTACAATCAAATCTAGTGTGGAAAATATTCACAATTCTATGAAAAAAAACACCCACCATTGAGTGTCACTCTCCTGTATTCTCTACCCACACACACGTTTTGCATGCACACAGGACTCTCAACCTCATTTCAACCTGGCCTGCGGTGTCAGAGAAGGCGGCCATTTTTGAATTCCCAGGGGCCCACAGAGGTACAGTAAGAAAGTACAGTACAGAAAGAATAATCTTGTTGATTAGTGTGCAGATTGAGAGAAAGCCAGATAAAACACAACTACAGAGAGTATGCACAGAAAGCAAAATATGAGAAAAAAAAACCTATTTATGTGTCCAAATAAGTTCCACAAAGATTTCTCAAGCAGGGAGCGAGAAAGGGATGTAGAAAACAGGGGGGGGGGGTCAGGGGAGGAACAATTTTCTCACTGGAATGCTCACCTATGACTTTTCTCTCTGTCTGATTCAGTGTGCAATAAGTAGATGTATTATATATTTTTGTGTCAAGTCACTAACTGCAGTTATATGCCATTATGACGATAATGATATTGATGATGGTGCATCATTTTCCACACACAAGGATGTTACGCTCGATATGGTTCTCGCCACCGTTTAATGTGTCCAAACAGAGGACCGACCTCTGACCTCTTAGGAAGTAGATCTTTTATCACGTCACAACTCCAGTAGATGATGTCATCCTTCTGTGTGTCACGGCAACCAACGAATGATCGAACTCATATTTCAAACAGCATCTAATAAGTATTTTGATTTTAGATTTCTAGTGCCTTATATTACACGCCTATTTTGATAAAGTTACTTTAAAGGGTTTTTTTGTGTACTTTATGTATGTATGCTTGTGTGTATGTGAACTGAATGTCTGTTTATATGATTTTGTTATGTTACAGTATGTGAAAGTGTCTCGTGTGTTCTGTTTTTGGCTGTGAAATTTTGTATGGAAGGTTCTGTGTAGGCTGGATAGTTGTACTCATCACTTTCAACCCAGCAACAACATCATCATATCTCTTTTAATCGAGAAAAAAAAATCTTATCTTATCTCCCTTAATCTATCAGACTCAACTACAGACAAAAAAATGTGGTTTCAAAATAGGTTATTATCAGGATGGTCTGATCATTGTGGACAGAAGAAAGTTTCTATGTCGACAGCTTTCCGTCTTTTACTTCCTGGGACACTTTGCACAAGCTTTGTGTATATACTCTTTCATTTAGACTTCAGTTTGCCTGCCATGAAATTTTGGCCACACTGGTGACTTTGGCACTGACTGTGAGCTGGCTCAGACAAGTCATACTTACTCAGCTATGTAGAAATCTATATAAAGCTGAACAGCAGTGGCTATATCTTTTGTCACTTTGGAGAAAAAGCAAAATAACAAACCATACAGATACGCTCATGTATCCCACCCGAAGCCCTTCACATAAAATCAGTCAAACTGGTCATCTGTGTTCCTCGTTCTGATGTCTACAGTTATATATTTTTTCCTTTAACGACAAAGACTGAGAGAAGTTCAGGTGCTACGTCTCCAACAACAAGAACCTACGTCATTTTTTTTTTTTGTACCTCCATTAATGCTTGACCATGTTAAGGGATTGTTGACAGTTTTCCACCATCTTACAGTAACCCTGTTGTCATTTTTGTATGCATGGTACCACTTTTGAGATGCCCCTTTGGTCGCACCTGTTATGGGTAGACTTGCACTTTCTCTCTTTGTACTATGCACTAATACTAGTATCATATTATCTCTAACAGCCCCCATCTCCCCCCCACCAAAAGGAGTTTTACTTGAACTCAGTAAAGACGGACCCTGTAATGCTCACATGGTTGTGTATATGTAAATAACACAAAACACAGAGAGTAATTGAATAAATAAATAGTGAATACAAATCTATCAGATATACAGAGTGATATAATAAAAGGATGCACCTGAAATCACAGTTTATGGCACAGCAGTATGTGCAATACATCACATTGTGGATTTGTTGTACCACAAAAGAGAAGTTTCACAAAAGAGAAGTTTCACAAAAAAGTGTTTTATTTTACCCCCAATGTATCATGTAGATGGATAAAACTGGAGTTTATAAATTGTATAAAAACGAAAAATATGGTGTGTTACTTGGATCAGTTACCTCCAACTGGTCTGTAAATGTAAACTTTTTTGTTTTCTTTTCTGCTCCGAGTCAACAAGTGCTTTTTATTTTCTTACATTGGTTCTCGGAGCGTGTGAAAACCGAAAAACAGGTCTGTATGGATTTCTGTTCTCTGTCGACACAAGTTTCATTTGTTACAAATAAACTCAAGTGAAATAATTGCTACTGCTGTCGTTTTGTATATCAGTATTTTACACTTTAAATAACATGGTTGAATTAAAAAATACAGGATTTTTAAAGAACAATGCCAAAAAGTAACTGCAGCAACATCAACTTCTATAGATGTTTTGGATATAAACACCAGCTTGAAATGTAGATTTCAGTGATTTTGCCTGCCTTTACATTGGTGGTAAGATATTGTGATCTGCTTTACAGTCAATTGTGATTTTCATGTTTGTTATGCTACAGAAACAAGCTCCGAACAGTCTCAAATTAACATTTTTTTCTTTTCCTTTTTTCTTTTCTGGCTCTTACTTAAATAACTCATGTTGTAAAAGGATGACATTAGGGCACCTCGATGGATCGGCCTAAAAGGAGCTGCAACACCTCGCCCGGAAAAGGGAGACTGGGGGGGGGGGCTTGACAGCAAGCATCTGGTGGCCGGGCCCGAAAAATCAACATGGAGCTGCCACCCTGTGGGCCCACCACCTGCGGGGATAGGCATCGGGGTTGGGTGCAATGTAAGCCGGGCAACAGGCGAAGGCGAAGGCGGGGACCTGGGCGTGCCGATCCTCGGCATCGCAGGCTGGCTTTAGGGACGTGGAACATCACCTCTCTGGTGGGGAAAGAGCCGTAGCTGGTGCGAGAGGTGGAGCGGTACCAGCTAGATATAGTTGGGCTTACCTCTATGCATGGCTCTGGATCTGGAACCAAACTCCTGGAGAGGGGCTGGACTCTCTTCTCTTCCAGAGTTGCCAAGGGTGAGAGGCGCTGTGCGGGTGTGGGGATACTCACGAGCCCCCAGCTGAGCGACACTGTGTTGGAGTTCTCCCCGGGAAATGAGAGGCTCTGACTGTTGTTTGTGCTTATGCACCAAATGGCAGTTCGGATGTACCCGGCCTTCTTGGAGTTAACGGTTGGCGTCCTGGAAGGGATACCACCCGGGGACTCTATAGTTCTGTTGGGGGACTTCAACGCTCATGTGGACGAAACCTGGAGGAGGGTGATTGGGAGGAACGGCCTCCCCGATCTGAACCCGAGCGGTGCTTTGTCGTTGGACTTCTGTGCTAGTCATGGACTGGCCATAACAAACACCATGTTTGAGCATAGGGTGGTTCATAAGTGTACATGGTACCAGAACACCTTAGGCTGCAGGTCGATGATCGACTTTGTGGTTGTATCATCAGATCTGCGGCCGTATGTCTTGCCCCTCTCTTCACTTGGTGAAGAGAGGGGCAGAGCTGTCAACTGATCACCACCTGGTGGTGAGCTGGAACAGATGGCGGGGGCGGCTGCCAGACAGACCTGGCAAACCCAAACGTGTAGTGAGGGTGAACTGGGAACGTCTGGCGGAGGCCCCTGTCCGCAAGATCTTCAACTCCCACCTCCAGAAGAATTTCTTGCGCATCCTGGGGGAGGTTGGGGACATG
>LKNJ01004160.1:0-32710 GCA_002120245.1 Maccullochella peelii | reverse complement strand
TGTATGTAAGTGTATGTATGTATGTATGTATGCAAGTGTATGTATGTGTATGTGTGTATGTATGTGTATGTGTATATGTATGTGTATGTGTATATGTAAGTGTATGTAAGTGTATTTATGTATGTATGTAAGTGTGTATGTATGTGTGTATGGAAGTGTGTGTATGTAAGTGTATGTATGTATGTATTTAAGTGTATGTGTGTGTATGTATGTATTTAAGTGTATGTGTGTGTGTATGTATGTATGTGTGTGTGTGTATGTAAGTGTATGTGTGTGTATGTAAGTGTATGTGTGTATGGAAGTGTGTGTGTATGTATGTATGTATGCATGTAAGTGTATGTGTGTATGGAAGTGTGTATGTGTACGTATTCGCGTGTGTGTACATATGTATGTATGTATGTATGTATGTATGTAAGTGTATGTATGTATGTATGTATGTACATATGTGTATACATCTATACGTATATATAACTACAGCCAGGAGTTTGTTGTCTCTCTGCAGGTGCAGAGGTTCTGCTACAGAAACGTTGTAAACTACAGAAGTTGGTCAGAGAGAAAGCTCTGGTCCAGGCCTTCACCACAGTACTACTCATAGTACTAGGTCGTAATACTCATACTACTCCCTGTGCTGCTGCTGGTGTTATCACGTGTCTTAATATTACAGATGTTACACATGTTAATTACAGATGTGTGTTATCATGTACAGGTGTAGCTGAGAAATGATGCATGTTGTGTTCATTACTAACCCTCTCCAGGTAACGGGAAAGTGATCGTGGAGCTGAAGCAGGCCTCAGATCAGTTCCTACCTGAGCAGACTGAAGGAGTCCTCAAGGTAAACTCACCTGTCCTCAGATCTGTCTCTCAGGTGACTGTGTGTATTGATCTGTCTCCCAAGTGACTGTGTATTGATCTGTCTCTCAGGTGAATGAGTTTTCCTGGAGTGAGCTCGCTCCTGATGAAGAGGATGATGAAGAAGAGTGGGACCTGACTGTATCATAGACAACCAGAGGATTGTGCTACAGATGCATCAAAGATGGAAGATAAAAACACGGGGCCCAGTGATACTGAAGCTGTTTATTGTACAGAAAGAATCAGAGTAACAAGCAGGACATTAACATGCAACACTATTTCACTGGTACTTTTACTACTCTACAGTATCACAACTGCAAAAGTCTGAAATCTACAATCAGTGATGACATGAGAGACTAACAGGAACAACACAGGATCATCTGCTGCTTCTGTCTAATAAAGTTTAATCGTGTGAATATTTGTTCTGGTTATTCTGAAGATAAAGAAGCGGTTCTCATGCCGAGATCCTGCACCACCCTCGCAGCTGGTGTTAAGTTCAGTTTCTCCCCCGACCACCACGAAGCTCTGCACACACACACACACACACACAGATATTATAATCTAATTTAAAACAGTTAAGTGAAATGAAATGCATACATTAAGTAAAGGCAGGTTGTGCAGGTTAGTGATGCATTAATAAAAGGGGAACATTGAGCTTTGCCTTGTTTTGTCATATGACTGAACAGAACCAACCCAACCGGTCGAGGCAGATGACCGCCCACCCAGAGCCTGGTTCTGCTGGAGGTTCCTGCCTGTTAAAAGGGAGTTTTTCCTTGCCACTGTTGCTTGTGCTTGCTCTTGGTGGGAATTGTTGGGTCTCTGTAAACATGAGGAGTTGGTCTAGACCTGCTCTTTATGACAAAGTGCCCTGAGATAACGTTGTTATGATATGGCGCTATATAAATAAAACTGCATTGAATTGAATTGAACCAGCCACCACCTGTCACTTCTACCTGTGTGCTAACATCACTTCACTAACTTCAATTTCATCATCACAAAAAACAACTGAAACTACAAAACATGATGCTAATAATGAAACTAAATGACCAAATACTAAATATATAAGCTAATAAAGACTGCCAGCTTAATCAGATATTTTCCGCTCACATGAATGCAGATATAAATAAAATAAAACACTGACATGTTAATGAATCATTTAGCCTGAAAATGTTATTTTGAAGGTTTTCTTACAGCTTGTGATGCTACAGTGACTTCCTGTTTACGTAGCTGGTTGCTCCTGATTGGACAGTGCTACAGATGTTTCCTAGCAACAGATTTACACATAAAGTCTTTACCTGCTGAGACGTTTATGAAGTTTTAATGGTGCAACCTGATGTACGCATTAACGTGAAGAGGTTCAGGTTGGGACTTTCAGAGTAAAAGCCTGGAGTAGTCGAGGCTGTGTCTCATGTTTGTGAGTCACGTCAGCTTGTGGTGGTTCATAAAGGTTCTGCCTGGTGGTTTTTGGCTGTTCCCACCTTTTCAGTACACGCCCTGACTCCTGTGCTGTAGAGCGACACGCTGAAGCCATCAGGTCACTGTCTGTGATAACTGGATCTGCAGCCGCTGTTATTGAACCGGCATCAACACCCAGCCCTGAAACACACAGATCACTTTGTTACACTCCAGATTAGAAACAGCAGTGGAGGACTTCTCTGCTGTTCACACGATACACAGCGATGTAACAATGGAGCTCGTCGAGTTCACTGCGACGTCTCCGCTCACAGAATAGTCGATGTCTTTGTATAGAGTCGTCACCATGGTGACGCTCCCCAACATTTTGTTAATTTTAGGAACGACATGCATCTGAACAGCAGGACAGATCTGCAGACAGATAGACAGGTCAGACAGACACTTCTAAAACTCTGTCAGACTCATGATGCACAGTTAAAAAACAAAAAGGATCAGAATCGATGCAGCAGAACCAGACATTTCTTTTTATATTCCACACATTCTTCTTCTTTGTCAAACCATGCTGCCTACATTACCCACAATGCAACTCGTCCTCTGACAGTTGAGTGGTAGATGGTGGTGTGTTATGCTAGTAGCAGCTAATGTAGCCTGCAGCAGAGCTGAGCAGCGGGCTGCAGAGGTAACTCCACACCAACACACTGTTTTTATCTTCAGCCCCAACCCACACTGACTCAAGTGACATCACTCGAAGACATTTATCTTTAAAACATATGCAGTAGAACACCTGAAGACACCTGGAGACACCTGGAAAATCAGCAGAGCTCCCCTTTAATGTAAATGTATTCAGTGTTTTGTTTGTTTCTATATAAAGCCAAGATGTAACTGTGGACCTGATTTGAACGCCCCACCTGCACAAGTGGAAGTGTGACATTAAGGGGGCGGGACTAAATAAACAGGTAAAGTCTCACTGTCAGCTGTTTAGTTATATTACGTAGTGTCTGCAAACACATCACTAACCTTCTTCAGTAGCTCAGGTGGGTCACCACAGGGTCAGGTGACCTCTGACCTTGCCTGCAGAACTCTAATCTCTGTGTACAAGTACTTCAGATGAATACACGTTATTACAGTCTGAAGCAGCACACCTGTGGACATGAACACGCAGACTCATGCAGACCTGGTTTAGTTCTGTTCCAGACTGAAGGTGGATCAAACCTTTGTGTTGAACAGGAACTTGAGTGAGTTCAACAGAGACCTAAAAAAACAACAAGAAAATCAATTCAATCAGTGATCAATAACAAGTGATGTTGCAGCAGAACTTGTTTGACAGAGAGACCAGCTGGTGGTTTTAGGACCTGGTTCCATGGATGTTATGTTTCATTTAAATTCACTGATTAGTCATTAAATTAATATTAATCGTACAATCACTAACGTCATATTTGTCAACACAAGAAAATCTGATCCTGGTGTTGTGTTGAAGACTGTTTCCCTGTCTATGTGTTTCCACAAACTTAAACTTGAACCAAACCCCAGTTATCTCTGCCACGCCTCACCTAACCAAAGCCCTAACTCCCACTGCAGAGGGGGGCAACAGGAAACACCACCCCAGCCTGCAGCACTGTGATCCTGAGGACTCACACTGAACAGACAGAGCACCAACAGTAAACCTGGTCTGGTGTAACCCCAGTCTGCCGGTGGACTCACAAATTCAAACTGTGGCATCCCGACACTCAGACGTCCTTGTTTGTCTCGGTTCAGTTTCACTCCGATCCTGGCGTGCACGCCTGCTCCTCTGAAGGTGGTCCTTCGTGTGTCAACTCTGCAACCGAAAACACCAATCAGACAGTGAGCTGTTTCTCTGTCAGCTGAACGGAACTTTATGTTAAGTGACATTTTACAGCTTGGCGATTAGAGATCAGAGAAGCGTTAAATGTGCATAAGTTTGAATGGAATTTGGTGAGAAAACAGCAGTGAGTGTTTCTCTCCCAGGCTGCGTCACTGCTGGATTCTTAAAGTTATTTAGCTGTTGTTTTATGGTCAGATTCGGATCAGACAAACAGGACGTCTGATTATTATTCATGTATTTACTGGATCCTCGAAAATGAGGATGACTTCATCTGGATCCACTGTGACATTAGGAGGTGGAGAGGAGAGAAGACGAGGAGGAGTAGGAGGAGGAGAAAGAGGAGTAGAAATACTGAAGGTATTTCAGTAGAAAGACTGTAGAAATACTGCTGATACTTCAGTAGAAATACTACAGGTAATTCAGTAGAAACAGTGTACTTCAGCAGAAACAGTAGGAATCCTGCTGGTACTTCAATAAAAACACAGTAGAAATACTGCTGGTACTTCAGTAAAAACACAGTAGAAATACTGCTGGTACTTCAGTAGAAACACAGTAGAAATACTGCAGGTACTTCAGTAGAAACAGTAGAAATACTGCAGGTACTTCGGCAGAAACACAGTAGAAATACTGCTGGTACTTCAGCAGAAACACAGTAGAAATACTGCTGGTACTTCAATAGAAATACAGTAGAAATACTGCTGGTACTTTAGTAGAAACACAGTAGAAATACTGCAGGTACTTCAGTAGAAACAGTAGAAATACTGCTGGTACATCAATAGAAAAACAGTAGAAATACTGCTTGAACATCAGCAAATACACAGTAGAAATACTGCAGGTACTTCAGCAGGAACAGTAGAAATACTGCAGGTACTAAAATAGAAAAAGAAATACTGCAGGTACTTCAGTAGAAACACAGTAGAAATACTGCAGGTACTTCAGTAGAAACAATAGAAATACTGCTGGTACATCAATAGAAAAACAGTAGAAATACTGCTTGAACATCAGCAAAAACACAGTAGAAATACTGCAGGTACTTCAGTAGAAACACAGTAGAAATACTGCTGGTACTTCAGTAGAAACAGTAGAAATACTGCTGGTACTTCAGTAGAAATACAGTAGAAATACTGCAGGTACTTTAGTAGAAACAGTGGAAATACTGCTGGTACTTCAGTAGAAACACAGTGTACTTAAGCAGAAACACAGTAGAAATACTGCTGGTACATCAGCAGAAACGCAGTATAAATACTGCTGGTATTTCAGTAGAAACACAGTAGAAATACTGCTGGTACTTCAGTAGAAACAGTAGAAATACTGCAGGCACTTCAGTAGAAACACAGTAGAAATACTGCTGGTACTTTAATAGAAATACAGTAGAAATACTACTGTACTTTAGTAGAGAGTAAAAACACTGCTGGTACTTCAGTAGAAACAGTAGAAATACTGCTGGTACTTCAATAGAAATACAGTAGAAATACTGCAGGTACTTCAGTAGAAACGGTAGAAATACTGCGGTACTTCAGCAGAAACGGTAGAAATACTGCTGATACTTCAGTAGAAACAGTAGAAATACTGCTGATACTTCAGTAGAAACAGTAGAAATACTGCTGGTACTTCAGTAGAAATACAGTGTACTTAAGCAGAAACACAGTAGAAATACTGCAGGAACTTCAGTAGAAAAACAATAGAAATACTGCTGGTACTTTAATAGAAATACAGTAGAAATACTGCAGGTACTTTAGTAGAAACAGTAGAAATACTGCTGGTACTTCAATAGAAACACAGTAGAAATACTGCTGGTACTTCAGTAGAAACACAGTGTACTTGAGCAGAAACACAGTAGAAATACTGCAGGTACTTCAGTAGAAAAACAGTAGAAATACTGCAAGTACTTCAGTAATAACAGAGTAGAAACACTGCTGGTACTCCAGTAGAAACACAGTAGATATACTGCTGGTACTTCAGTAGAAACACAGTAGAAATACTGCTGGTACTTCAGTAGAAACACAGTAGAAATACTGCAGGTACTTCGGTAGAAACACAGTAGAAATACTGCATTGTACTTCAGTAGAAACAGTAGCAATGCTACAGTTACTTCAGTAAAAACACAGTAGAAATACTGCTGGTACTTCAGTAGAAACACAGTGTACTTGAGCAGAAACACAGTAGAAATACTGCAGGTACTTCAATAGAAATACAGTAGAAATACTGCAAGTACTTCAGTAATAACAGAGTAGAAACACTGCTGGTACTCCAGTAGAAACACAGTAGAAATACTGCTGGTACTTCAGCAGAAACACAGTAGAAATACTGCTGGTACTTCAGTAAAAACACAGTAGAAATACTGCTGGTACTTTAGTAGAAACACAGTAGAAATACTGCTTGTACTTCAGCAAAAACACAGTAGAAATACTGCTGGTACTTCAGTAGAAACAGTAGAAATACTGCAGGAACTTCAGTAGAAAAACAATAGAAATACTGCTGGTACTTCAATAGAAATACAGTAGAAATACTGCAGGTACTTTAGTAGAAACAGTAGAAATACTGCTGGTACTTCAATAGAAACACAGTAGAAATACTGCTTGTACTTCAATAGAAACACAGTAGAAATACTGCTGGTACTTCAGTAGAAACACAGTAGAAATACTGCTGGTACTTCAGTAGAAACACAGTAGAAATACTGCATTGTACTTCAGCAGAAACACAGTAGAAATACTGCTGGTACTTCAGTAGAAACACAGTAGAAATACTGCATTGTACTTCAGTAGAAACAGTAGAAATGCTACAGTTACTTCAGTAAAAACACAGTAGAAATACTGCTGGTACTTTAGTAGAAACACAGTAGAAATACTGCTTGTATTTCAGCAAAAACACAGTAGAAATACTGCTGGTACTTCAGTAGAAACAGTAGAAATACTGCAGGTACTTCAACAGAAATACACTAGAAATACTGTCGTACTTTAGTAGAAACAGTAAAAATACTGCAGGTACTTCAGTAGAAACGGTAGAAATACTGCAGGTACTTTAGTAGAAAAAGTAGAAATACTGCTGGTACTTCAATAGAAATACAGTAGAAATACTGCTGGTACTTTAGTAGAAACAGTAGAAATACGGCTGGTACTTCAATAGAAATACAGTAGAAATACTGCAGGTACTTTAGTAGAAACAGTGGAAATACTGCTGGTACTTCAGTAGAAACACAGTGTACTTAAGCAGAAACACAGTAGAAATACTGCTGGTACATCAGCAGAAACGCAGTATAAATACTGCTGGTATTTCAGTAGAAACACAGTAGAAATACTGCTGGTACTTCAGTAGAAAAAGTAGAAATACTGCAGGTACTTCAGTAGAAACAGTAGAAATACTGCAGGTACTTCAGTAGAAACGGTAGAAATACTGCTGTACTTCAGCAGAAACACAGTAGAAATTCTGTAGGTACTTCAGTAGAAACGGTAGAAATACTCAATATAACCTGAAACAGAAGAAGAAGAAGAAGAGGAGGAGGAGCCAGTCAACACCTTGACATGTTCTACATTAGGACACTCTTATAAAGGTCCAATAAGGAACCCTGGGGTTCTACTCCCCAAATCAAAGAACCTTAGAAGTAGAAGAAGAAGAAGTAGAAGAAGAAGAACTAGTACTAGTAGTAGTGGTAGAAGAAGAAGTAGTAGAAGTAGTAGAAGAAGAAGAAGAAATAGTAGTAGAAGAAGAACTAATAGTAGTATTCGAAGAAGTAGAAGAAGTAGAAGAAGTAGTAGAAGTAGTAGAAGAAGAAGAACTAGTAGTAGTAGTAGAAGTAGAAGAACCCAGACCCAACCCAGGGGGGTTTGACAGTGTTCTTGGAGGAAGGACTGACCCCCTGCAGCCCAGAGGCCTCCATGATTCCAACCAGGCTCGTGTCCCTCTTCTCATGTGCTAGCCCCCGTCTTCCTGCCCCAAGCAATGCTGCAAAATAAAGACAGAAAATAAAAGGACGAACATTAACGGGCTGAAATCAGGACTCACCCAGCAGGGTCTTCGAGTGTCGAGGGGACCAGCATCATGTCCAATCACTCAGATCCCAGTAGCTGTTGTTCTGACAGGAATGCAGCCAGAAAGAGTGGTTCTGGTCCTGGTTCGTGCTGTGGACAAACCAAACTCTGATAAAACAAGTCTATTTCATTTGGTAAGGAATGCTGACATGCTCTGTTAGCTCATAGTTAGTGCTGATAGGACTCACTCAGTTCATCTGTGGACTCTGAAGACCTCTACCCTGTCTAGCAGAGGCTGAGCAGCCATATTGGATCAGATGGTGAAAACCCCTTTTGAGTGACGTTCGCTGAGTCTCTTCAGTCCAGCAGCAACATGAGATGTGGTGACAGAGTGCAGTAACACAACAGCTCTGATTTGCAGGCAAAACAGACTGACCCTGAAAGCATCATGGCAGGTAAAGTACAGACCAGTAAACTATCAAAAGATACTTTAATGTCATCGACACAGAAACAGTTCACCACAGCGATTACAAACCACATCCACACAATCTGAACAAGACTCAAGATGTTACACACAAACAGATGCTGCTTTCAAATGCTGTCAGAAATATCACAATCATATAAAATCACTTACAAAAAAGGGAAGTAAAAGGACACATGACAAAAAAAATATATAGAAGAGCCATTACAGGTTCCTTCAGCACCTGAAAGCAACACAACAGTTTTTAATCGACAGGGAACAAGGAGTTTACGAGGAGCCCTTGAAGGCAGCATATAAACACAACGACAAATTAAACCTGTCAACACGGTTCTTAAAGGAGCAGACACCTTTTCCATGATTTAGATCTTTAACTCTGATTCACTCTTTAGATGATTTTTGTCCTTTCAGCCAGCCGATGATTTCGCTTCAGTTTGTTTCCACAGTCAACATTAAACATGTTCAAATCTCTCCAGCAGTGACGGTCGATCCTGACAGAACATGTTTGTATCTCACTCAGAGGCCAGGAGGATGCTGGGAAACGCTGTTCGCACATACACACATATAAAAAGACATTAAAAACAAAATACAGATGTTCCACATGTACACAAATCACAAGAAAGCCTGCTGTCAGCTGAAAAGCTTGTATCTCCATATTTCA
Organism: Maccullochella peelii; assembly: GCA_002120245.1. Taxonomy (NCBI): domain Eukaryota; kingdom Metazoa; phylum Chordata; class Actinopteri; order Centrarchiformes; family Percichthyidae; genus Maccullochella; species Maccullochella peelii. The sequence continues at coordinate 23,498 of LKNJ01004160.1, read as the reverse complement.
ATACAAACTGAATTTAGTGTAAACAGGTTAAGAGGTTTTTATATGACAGCGCGCACGCGCGCACGCGCACACGCACACACACACACACACACACAGTCCAGCAGGTATTAAATGGCAGTGTGTTGGCCCGGTTTGATCCGGTTCAGGATGTGTTTCCATGGATATCGTCAGTCTCAGTGTGTCTCACTCCAGGAGGTGACCCAGTGTTTGGGTGACTTCTTGTTTCTGGACGGGGAGACGTTGTCTTGGATCAGGAAACCATCAGCGTCCGTATGCTGCTGCTGCTTGTCTTTACCCATAATCCTCCCCTGGTGGAGCGCCGCGGCCCGCCACGCCCTCTGGCGCACAAAGAAGCCACACTGCAGACAAAACACAGAAAGCTCGTATGTCCAACACAGCAGCAGGAAGTTGAGACGGTCGACAGGTTGCAGCTGGACTCTGGGTTTACTGCTAACTAGCTAATGTTAGCATGCTAACACGTTAAACTAAGATGGTGGACATGGTAAAGGTATAATACCTGCTAACCATTAGCATGTTGGCATTGTTAGCCTATCATGTTGACTAGATCCACTAGAATTCTCTAACTTGTCTATAAACACACAGTCCAGTTTTTGCACAACAAGCTCAGCTCTCGACAGATTCACTGAACTTCTTCTACCGACAGACTGAGGGGGATTTTCACAATAAAAGCTGTATTATAAAGATATATTAATGCAGTAAATCTAAAATACCTCAAGCAAACATCAATATATCAATCATTAAGCCAATACTACAGAAAGGCAGTCAGATATCAGCAGAGAAAGACATACAAACACAGATTCATATAAATCAATAGAGTTATTGACGAGCTGATTGATCAGAGGCACGAAGAATCAGAACAGCTGGAAAAAACAAAGAAAAGTGAAAGTGTCAAAGTGAAGCCCCCCAATCACTGACTGAGCTGAAGAGAAAAACAGTCAGTAACAGTCAGTCAGTAACCTTCAGTCAGTAACAGTCAGTCAGCAACAGTCAGTAACAGTCAGTCAGCAGCTGGTCCTTACAGCAGGGCCCTCTGGCAGCAGTCTGCCCAGCCTCAGAGCTCCTGGTCCAGCCTCTCGATCTCAGACGGCTGGCTCTTCATGTGGGCTTTCTGGGTCTTTGCCTGGAACAGCTCTCTGGTGCTGGCTCTCCTGAAGAAACCACACTGAACAGCAGGGGGCGACACAATGGCACTTTACCAACCAGGAGGTGAGGATGACTTTATAAATTAATTATTTTATGGTGAAGAGAAAGCAAAACATAAAAATAATCCCACTTCTGTGGACTTTGGTCCATAGTAGATCCTAAAACTACAACCAGTGATGAGACAGAAGTGTTTAGTTCTCATGGCTGGGTTTTCTGTTGGACTGCCTCTGTACACATTACCTTCCAGAGCAGCAGGCAGATCAGAGCCAGCAGTAAGACTCCAGCCAGGACAGACACCACGATGATCCATAGGGGGGCGCTGGAGTCCAACTGCTGCCCCGGGTCCGGATAAATGTGGAACTCAATCTGCAGAGGAAGACCACTGTGAGTCAGGAGGCAACACAGGAAACTACAAACACATTGTTGATTTCTTTCACCTCTGGTAAGGATCTAAGAATAGATATATGATCACGTTGTTTGTTCAGATTGTGGCTGTAATGAACACTGCTGTCTCTAGGGGGCGCTAGCAGCAGCTTAGTACCTCTGTGCTGTAAGACTCCATGTTGATGGTCGGTTTGTTAGTCTGCAGCTTCAGAGTCACCCGGCCTCGAACCAACACACTCCTCGCATCGCTGTAGTCCTAAAACACACGAGAAGATCTGATTTAAAGAAGCCATAATTGAATTTTGGCCACTAGAGGGCAGAAAAACACAAACAGTCCTGATATATTATCAGATTATAAAGTAGTTGTGGCTAACTTATTAGCAAACAATAATTAAACAATTACTTATTTCCACATCCAGCAGCTACAGAGCAACATGATCCTTCATGTGGAGTGTTTGAGTCACCTGATGAGTCCATGTCCAGTATTCCCTCTCTGTTAGCTCTGTTTTTGGTCTCCACCAGCTCCTGAGGGAAATATCTGACTCTTCAGCTGCTAAATGCTCCACTATGTTCAGCAGCTAGTCTCTAACTGGGTCTGTCTGCTGTTTGCTGCTCAGCAGGTAGTGGACTGTGGCTTTATCAGAAAACTGCTGCTGCTGAACCACACAAGAAATGTGCCAAAAAACCAAAACATGCATCTAAAAGAGGCTAGAAAGTTCAGCAAAGAGACAATTCTTTAAAGTGAAATTAAAATGTGTTGAAAGTGTTTGTACCTCGATCATGGTGGAGTTCCACAGTCTGGCTCTGACAGTCAGAGTCGCTGAGTTGTTCATGTTGACCAGCGGACAGGCGAACGTCACACAGTTAGCCCCGTGTGCACAGTCCTGCGCACACATTCGTACTTTTATACCTTCGAGGAACCATCATTTACAAAATGTATTCCCCAGTCCCTAAGCCGAAACTTAATATAATTTTATTCCTAACCCTTAAATCAAGTCCCTCAAACAGCCCTCCGAAGAAGTAAGGACAACAAATAATACAACATATACAAATATGTTTTACCTTTCTAACAATGTCCTCACTTTCTAACAATGTCGTCACAAAAATGCAAAAAGGTCCTCACACAGACATTAAAAACAAGATCACACATCAGTAAATGTACAGTATCTTTCCACAGAATGTTTGAGTTTGATATATACCTTAGAGCGCCCCCTGTGGGTGGCTGCAGTACTGCACTAACAACAGAAGCAACGCTACAGAAATGAGTGTGATTGTACCAGAGTGTAGGACTTCTTTTTCTGTGCCTGCAGGTGGAGGACAGGTAGAGGTTTTTCTCTCTGCTCCTCTTTCTTCTCCTTCACCTCCTCATCCAGACTCCTCTTCTTCTTCTCCTTCTGCTCCTCCTTTGACAGCTGAGCAAACAGGAAGGGAAAGCCATTGACAACAGAACAATCAATGATGTCGTTCAGGATCAAATGTATGAGCTCAAACAGTTTAAAAAGTGACAGGAGGAACTGGGTCTTCCTTCTCAGTTTTGAGTTGGCGTATTTAAACCATCTACATGAAGGTTTGTCCAAACAACAGACAAACACAGAATCATGTTTAGGCTTTTTTCAAGGCTTGAATCTTTTAGTGCTCAGCACATGAGGAGGGGTCAGGTACTGAAGAGCTTAATTTGACTTTAATTTAATTTCATCAAGATTATCCACTCAATTCTGGTATTTTTAAACCTGGGCCATATTTTTACATATTATGGGGTCTAAATGACAAATAGGTACCAAACGTTTTGTAACTGGTTCAGTAGATCGCCTCAGACGGCAGCTGCGAAACGGCCTGCAATGGCTGCAACGTAATCCTTGTGGCCAAACTGCACCTGTCAAAGTGCGTCCACTGAAAGTGCTTGGTTTTGCCACTGACTCTGGTACAGACTGTTACTCTAAGTGTCTGACAACATTATGGAAAGGATCCCTGCAGAGACAAACTGTTTGTTAAAGAGTAAGATCCTTTTTGTTTAACCAGAAACTGAAGTCTCACTCTGAAATCTCACGAGAGGTTGAGTTGTTGCAGGAAGACAACGGTGGAAACGTGAATCGTATCTCTTTAGGGATCCTTTCCATATGTAATGTAAAAACAGGGCCCAGGTGTAAAAATACAAAATGACCCTTTAAGAACCAACAATAACACAATAAAACCATTGAAACATATCAGAAACAGCCTGTCGATCACGTTTACTGGTCATTGTGTCATTTTTGTAGAGAAGGATCTAGTGTCACACCTCAGTATGTAAACAGGAAGATCTGCTCGTAGATATTAGCTGTGTCACTAATAACCAAGAAGTTTTCGTTGAATCAAAGATTTTGTCCAAAGAGCATGGACTTAGTTTTTTGAAAGTGGCAGCTCTCTCCACACCCTCTGATAAAGAAATGGACGAGCACCTATTCTGTGAGACAAACATGAAACAGACGAGCTACAGATTCTTCAGGAAAAGATTCCAAGATTGAAAGGAGAGACAGTTTGAGGCTGATGTTGCCATAGTTACCATGAGGTTGAGGGGGTTAATGATGTTGCCAGGTGGAGCGCAGTGAAGCCCTGATGTGCCGTTCACTTCGATCTCTGCGAGATACAGCAACCACTTCCCATTGGACACCTCCCTCGGCCAATCAAACTCCACCTGCAGGTTGCCTAGGCGACCCAGTGGCTTCCCGTTGATGTGCACCTATCAAACAAGGTAGTGGGTTAACACCTGGTCTGTTTACACTCTATCATCAGTCAGACTGATGACAAACCTGCAAGGCGAAGAGCAGCAGACTGCCGACATCCTCCGTCTTCTTCATGGCCGACTCACCGATCACATGACCACTGAAGGAGGCAGGGCCTGGCGGATTGATTCTGCCAGGACACAATCAACCAATAAGAGAGGTGAGGTCAGTAGGTCAAAGGTCAGAGGTCAACAATAGACTTCTTATACTGTGTGTTACTTACAGAGTGAGAGATGTCTGCAGTGAATACTCCACCAACATGGAGACAGAGACAGGAGACAGGTCTGACTGCTCACTGAGGCTGAAGACACACAGAGACATAAACTCAGTACCTGTCCAATAGAAGACATTTAGACAGGTGTGTGTTTGTGTGTGTGTCCTACGTAGACAGCTGCAGCAGAGACTGAATCTCTCTGGTGTTTAAACTGATCTCATTCGGCTGAAATATGATCAACACCTGAACCTGAAATACAGAAAGAGACGGAGGATCAAGTAGAGTCTCTGCAGGAGTACTGCATTGCAGACAATAGTACTAGCAGTACTGCAGTGGCAGCAGTACTAGACTGTCAAGAACATTCTGTACCTTCTGGTTGCTTTTAAATGGGTTCCCCAGCTCACACAGAAGAACAGTGCCCTTAACAGAACACTTCACCATCGCCTGGAGGTCACCCTGAACCACAAGCAAACACACGGCTGACTGTAGGAGTTACTGGTCCAAGTCAAGTCCCAAGTCCTTTAGGGTAAGTCTCAAGTCAATCAGGCAAGTCCTTTAGGATAAGTCCAGGTCAAGTTTTCATTAGCAACTTGTAAGTCTTTCAGGTTATTTATTAGTAGCCTGTTTCTAATAAACCATTCCAGTTCATCTTTCCATACTGTAACATTTGGGATCCCTCAAGGCTACTACTCCTCTCTACCTACATGCTCATGCTCAGTAACTTAATTTGCAGCTTCAGCTTAAATATCCACTCCTACGCAGATGACACTCTGCTCTACATCACCATTGTATTGTTCCCCATCTGGTAAAAGCTGGATGACAAAGACCTTCAGCTTTACTACCTTCGTACGGACTCCGGAGTATATGAGCAATGGTGTGATACTAATGTTCAAAGCAGCATTGTGAGCATCCTCTGCTGGTCGGCCCGGAGACGGTGTGTTGCTGACGTTAACCTCCAGAAACAATCGGTTAATGCTGGCATTGTAGTACAACACCTGACTGTCCTTCTGCCTGGAAACACAGAAACATGATCCACAATAAAACAGATTCCTGCAGAGAAAACTCAGCTTTAGACCCAATATATTTATTTTATTTATTCCTTTACTTTTATAAGTACTGGAAGCAGGAACCAAGTGTCTCTTTGAATGCTCTTTGTACTTGATATGATCAATATGAATAATAAATCGTTACCTGAGCAGATGTGTGTTAAACCCACAAAACTGATGTGTTTTAGCACAAAGACAGAAAAGCACGAGAAGGCTTTTAGCTTATGTTTTCTTAAAGTGGACTCACATTCTGGTACAGAGAGGGAGTTCACTCACATGGGGAAGGGTTTCTGGTTCTCATCCATGAACTGGGCTGTCATCTGCAGGTTACTATGGCAACGGTTATCAGAACCACAGGCCTTCTGGATGTGGATCTGATAGATGGAGAAATTAAAGATCAGTGAAGGAACGTTCAAACAGTGAGTGAGTTCTTTTGAATTCTTACCTGGTGTGTGCCGAGTTCTGACCTGAGTCTGACCTGTTTTCTTTGTGTACTGTTTGTTTCTGGCCTTGGTTTGGATAGGACATGACCTGGGTTCTGACTCTGTGGTGGGTTCTAATGCAGGTTCCAATGTTTTTTTTTAAGTGAGTTCTGATGGTTATGACCTGGATTGTGATCTGCTTTATGATTATGACTTTAGCTCTAAACTGGGTTCTGCCAGGTTCTGACCTGACCTCTGTTTGATTCTGACCTGGTTTCTGATGGGTTCCATGAATTCTGACCTGGGTTTTGATCTAAACTCTAAATAGGTTGAAAATAGGTTCTGTTTAGTTCAGATCTGGTTTCTGATTCTGTGTGTTCTGAATGGTTCTGTAGGTTCTGTGTGTTCTGACCTGGGTTCTGATGGGTCGAGGTGTCTGGCTCAACACAGGAAGTCGTTTCAAGTCCTGTACGTTGTTTCTTTTCTTGAGAAGCTTCTCGAACAGAGAGACATTCAGGGAGAACACCAAAGGTTCCACTTTGTCTCGGATCGGACTCTGCAGAACACAAACGCACAGAACAGAACCTCAACACCTTTCATACGAGGAACTGTTCTAGTTTTCTCTTTGTCCACGTTTGTTTATTGTTTGTTTTCTGTCTTCTGATCCTCTGACGACAGCTCGTCAGTGCAACTGATGACTCCAGAGTGTCCTTGAACGCACCAACAGTAATAGTGTTCAGATCAGTCTGCTGTTAACGGCATCAGGACTTCACTTTAACAGAACATAAATGTGACTAAACAGACTGTGAAGGACTATGTTTCTGCAGAGAGACGTTCAGGGAGAACACCAAAGGTTCCACTTTGTCTCGGATCGGACTCTGCAGAACACAAACTTTGTCCGCGTTTGTGTATTGTTTGTCTTCTGTCTTCTGATCCTCTGACGACAGCTCGTCAGTGCAACTGATGACTCCAGAGTGTCCTTGAACGCACCAACAGTAATAGTATTCAGATCAGTCTGCTGTTAACGGCATCAGGACTTCACTTTAACAGACATAAATGTGGCTAAACAGACTGTGAAGGACTATGTTTCTGCAGGTTGATTTAAATTAAGTGAAACCAGCTGCTGCCTGGAAAGAAATCAGGCTGAAAGCAGAGAGATGATTTGGAGAATGACCAGCAGGAATGTGAAGTAAAGAGGATTTATACTAAAAACAGCAGTGTAGGGCTTTAACATCAGGTTTGAAACATTACATCAGTGCCACCGGACGATATTCACTGAGTCACTCATCCATGTCCTGAACTGAATGAAAACAGAACAACAGATGTCAAAACTGCAAACAAGCAGAGAAGATGTGGGCAAAAACACAAACGTATGCTGATAAGAACTACATGAAGACGTGACAGGACGAGCCCAGAACATCGTGAACTTTACCTCAACCTGCAACGCTTTTACCTGGAACAGCGGCGCAGTCTGAGAAATCCTCCTGCTCTCTAAACAAGTTACGTTCAAAAATGTCCTTTAAAAATCTTTAAACTTTAAGGAGTTTAAAAGAGTCCCTTTCAATTGCTGTTAGCTGTTTGTTGCAGCATCTTGAACAGACTGTTTTTCCTCTGAACCCTGGTGGAGAAGCAGGATGTGGACTCTGTCAGCACCAGACTGATTAAAGCTCAGAAGAATCAGTGGGTTTTATCTCACGCAGCAGAATTTCCTTTAATTAAACATCAAAATATCTTAAACTCTCTACTGAAATCAAGCAACGCATTTAATCGAGTCGAGCCACAAACATGTTCATGACTGCATTTCTTCTTCTCATTGGTAGTAATAGCATTTATTTTCAGCTGTTACAAAAAGGTTTTTGTTGGATAATGATTTTTATTTTTTAAGAAATTTTGTTTCAGGTCCACTGTAACTGTAAAAATAACTCAACATCTACAGGTCAGACCATCAGCACATATCCTGATCTCCGTCCTGCTCTCCAGAGGATGATCCCTTGAAATTTTAATGACTCGATAATCTTTCCTCTAGCGCCACCATCAGGACAAATGTGGCTGTAATGAACACTATAGCCTGTAGGGGGCACTAACAGGGCACCAGACTGTTATCTGTTATATGTGTGTGTCTCACCAGCAGTCTGACTCTCAGGGTTTCACACTGTGTTTTCGGCATTGACAGGTAACCAGAGTACACACTCTGCCCGTCCGGGAAATGCAGGCGGGACATGAGGCTGGTGATGTCAGCGGTCACGGTGAAGTGGACGGCTGAGAGACAGACAGACACAGAGAGACAGTTAAAGAAGGACACAGCCCCCTGATTGGCTGTAAAACACAGACCTTAATATTAGCGTCACCTATAAACAGCACACACTGTATATATGTATTTACATGTCAAAAACATCAGATTTATGTAGAAATACAGATTATATATATAAAAATGCAGGAAAAAGTTAATTTCTATCACAAAACACAAAGTGAAAGAGCACCATAAGTTTTTTTCATTTTAAAAAGTCAGAAACTAAAATGCATAAAGTGCACAGAAAACCACAGAAGGGTAACAAAGGGATAGAAATAATTTAATTATCACTATACTTTAGAGCCAAATTATATGAAATGTCTAATTTAATCATTGATTTGTTCAGTGACTCTGTGGTAACATGATGAGGTAAAAACCTGTTGCTGTTATTGTTCAACAGCATTTAGAAATGAAACAGGAGAGGACCAGGAATTGAGCCCTGAGGAACTCCGTATGATGTTTCTGAAGTTACCAATAAACATCACAAAGTCATTCAAAATACAAGAAAGCACTGTGTACGTAACTAATGTGTCTGAGCTCAGGTGTGCTCATCATAATCTGCCACGTGTTTACATATTCATGAGCAGGGACTTTTTATCTGACAGGTGATCAAGTATGTCGGTTTGTCTCAGAGTTTAAACTTTGTAATTAAAGGATGTCACAGGATCAGACCAAGCAGGTATATGACTCCATTATTCACCCTTATATAAGAGAAGGCACTGTACAAAACTGCCACACAAAGAATTCTTCGACTTTTATTTTGTAGGATACAGGAACCATACAGATTCCCTGCCATTCTCAGTGTTTTTCAAAATAAATTTCAGGTTTATTTATGGTTATTTCAGGATCACTCTGCCTTCTGTCCTTAGTGATTATTTCAGTATATTCAGCTCCATTCACAGCTAAGGAACTTCTCTCCAGACGTTACAGATGTTTCACAGTCAACTCTTAAATACTTTTCTACTCTGAACAATATTGTCGATTCTGGTTTGCACAGATGTGCACATGAAAGCGGACAGTGGCTGTAAACAGGATGTTGTGATGAAGAGTCACAGGAGAAACCTTTTGGCTTAATGTTTCTGCCTCATGCTAAAGCTAGCTAAGTTTGATAAAATAATAACCTCTACATTCAAGTTGGTTTATTGGAATTAATTTATTTAAATGTTGATATTCACATTTGTCCTTTTTTAATCGCTGAGTAGACAGGGATTGAACCGCCAACACTGGAATCAATGAACAACCCACTCTGCTTACTGAGCCACAGCCGTATGACAGACTGTCTCACTACACTCATTTTATTTTATTGTATTTGTTCAGTGTTTGGCTTCATTGTTCATTTACTTTATTATCTGCTGGATTTATTATGAAGAACAATTAATATTCATTAATGACTTGACTGAACTTAATCATACATCAGCACTGTGTGTGTGTGTGTGTGTGTGTGTGTGTGTGTGTGGAGGCATGGTGTCATAGCAACAGTGTGACCTCGTCTCTGATTGATCAAATTAACAAGACACAACCAGGACAGACACACACACACACACACAGCTCCCTGAGGAATACTGAGTGTGTGTGTTTCTCAGATGTAATATCAGTTTCTGTAATGTGATTTATCATTCAGAAAAACACACACAGAAAACAAGGACACAAGGACACAGTATGATGTCATCTGAGTGTGTGTGTGTGTGTGTCTGAGTGTCACTTTCGTTGATTAATAGCAGGCGTTAATTGACAGCTTTATCCAGTCAATCAATCAGGTCGGCCAATTAGCTGAGAGCATGCGCGCGCGCACACACACACACACACTCACAGGAAGCTGGTTGATGATAATTGATTAGTCCTGACCATAAACGGACTCGTTAGCATCGTGTCCTCATAAACAGTCCATCTGTCAGGTTAGCCACAGAAGCTAATCCAGCAGGCTGCAGTCTCAGAGGCTCTTTAAGGATTTCTGTTGCTGCTGCTTGCACCCACATACAGGAGTCACATGTCTGATCCTCTACAGGAGGCGGTGACTGTACAGTTATTAATCAATAAATAAAAAACAGGTCAATAAATAAAATGCACAACATCAGTATATAAACCAGGCTGCACAAGCTAAATGCTAACATTTGTCCATAAACAAACATTCAGTACTCACTGATGTTGTCTCTGTCGCTCTTCTCTCCGGTGCTGAAGATGTACGAGAAACACACCTCCACCTGAATACTGACACACACACACACACACACAGGGAGTCAGCCTGTTAGCTGTTAGCATGTTAGCTATTAGCTGTTAGCGTGTTAGAAGGTCACAAGTTTGAATCGCACCAGAAGTCACAACTGTTCGGGTCGACGACATCCGGAGAAACTCTGAGCGTTTTATTGAGGTGAATGACTGGACGAGTTCTGAGGAAACAATCAATCAATCAGGTCAACACATCATCAATAACATGACTCAGCAGCAGCTTCACAGATCAATACAGTGAGGCGGTGACATGCTTATTTATACACATTTAAGGATTAACTGGAGAAGAGTAAGAATAATTAGCATACAGTTAGTTTAGTTGCTGTTAGCTGTTAGCTACTGCGTTAGCTGGGTAATAGTTACTGCTAGTTACAGGTAGTTAACTCAGGGTTGAGGTACCTGAGCAGAGCGACGGTGTCGTCCAGGGAACCGACCAGCAGGTCTGGATATTTGTTCCCATCAACATCCAAACCTCCAGACAGAGAGTACCCGAAAGTCCTAAACCCAGGAGAGACCCTGCTGCCCCGGATCACCTGCAGAGAGACGGGGGGTGGGGGGGGTCACAGGTGTGATCTACAAACTGACTGTTATACAGAGGTGTGTTTATTGTGAGACCTGGCTCGGTTCTGCAGAGACCCCCTCGCTGCTCCCGGTCCAGATCATCACACTTCCTGTTTCATGGAAAGGAGCTCCGACTGCAAAGTCTGAAACACAACAAACACTCGTCATCATCTTCGTCTTCGTCTTCACTGTCAGAGTCTCTAAACATTAAGATCTGTTTGCTGTCGGTGCCTCACCCTGGAAGCCATCTTGGTTCAGGTCTCCGGCGGCAGCAACAGACATACCGAATGCCGATCCCGCCGGTCCTCTCAGCACCACACTGGGCCAAGAATCAAACCGACCTCCTGCATTCATGTAAACATAAAGTGCCCCACCTGCCTCCTGCTGACGGTGGAAGTAAAAAGGAGCGCCCACCAGCAGGTCGCTCCACCTGCAGGAGGAGAGAAACCACAAGTCTTCACGTGCACCGCTTCTAAAGAAGTGTGACGATGGTGTATTTAGACTCAAAATCCAGTTCTGTACCTCTGGACTGGACTGGATCATCTGCTGCTGACCACACAAGCCTGACTTAATTTAGGTTATATTCACAACACTATTCTAACTAGACGGTTTATCGGCTCATAAGTGAACTAATTAATAAACAAGAATTCCCTGAAATGAGACTTTTTGACCTTTTTTTGACGTGTTCTAAGGAATCGCCTCAGGTGAACATCGCTGACAGCCAAACTCAAACGCATCTGAACTGTTTCACCGCAGGTTTGATTCTCAGTGGACGCTGCAAGACGTGATTTTGTGATTTCTTCATGTTGGAACACAGGAAGCAGACGACCACACATGAATCACGTGACCTGTAAATCCCTCCTTACCCGTCATTGTTGAGGTCGGTGGTTGCCACGGCGTTACCAAAGTACGAGCCCATCTGTTCACCGCGCAGAGTCTGCTGAATCATCAGTTTATCAGACTGTTTCACCGCCAGCAGCACAGAGCCACGAGCATCGTCTTTACTGTCCTTAGGAGCTCCTGTTCATCAATACAGCAATCAGTAAGTCAGTCAGTCAGTCGATCAGTCCAGCTGATTACTTCTTAACACTTTACAGAGAGATGAGAGTAAAGGAGTCCATCACCTGTTACTATGGTTTCATCATCCTGAGAGAGAAGACGCCGAGCCTGGGTGACCGAATATCCTGCACACACACACACACACACACACACACACACACACACACACACACAGCTGATGTTAACCACATGAGGTCCAGAGGTTTTCATACACTGAGAGCTGTTTTCAGCCTGCATCAGTCTCCATGCAGTCAGAGTCTCCATCAGCAGCTCCTGGCTGCAGTGTTTCCATGGATGCACAGACAGCATCACTGGATCACTGTGACACTGAAGAGAAGTCAGAAACTACTTTGTTCTTTCTGGACGTCAGAGATAAAGATCTCCTCGGGACGTGGAAGTCTCACTGAATGATTCAACATGAGGTTCAGGTCTGAGGGTTCAGGTCTGACTGAGTGAGGACTCTGAGGAGGAGGGAGGTTTACAGGGACAGATCACCTATATAAATGTTTCTGCGCTGCAGGTTGGGGAAGGAGCTCCTCTGGGTGTCAAAGACAACATCTGGGTTCATCCAAGAGACATGGACGTTACCTGCAACACACACACATAAAATAAGAAATTAGATTGAAGTTTAAATGAAAGTTTGGAGTCACCAGGTGAGAAACGAGTGACGAGCAGAGGAGAATCTCACCTTGCCATTCGTAGCTTCCAGGTGAGCCCACGATGATTTCTGTCTGAGTGATGGAGGCAGAAATCCCCATGTTACACATGACCTCACTGCTGACATCACCCAGGTGACTGAACACACACACAGAAACACAGGTTTACTGACAGGTAATGTCATGTGTTCTGTGTGTCCTGTGTGTCCTGTGTCATGTGACCTACCTGCAGGGCTGGTCGGGGTTCTGCCAGTGCATGTCTGCGTCATCGTACTGCAGGTCGTTTCCACGGAGATAACACCGGCCAATCATGTGTCTGAGTCTGAACGCTCCGTAGAATTTAATGAAGCGATGACCACACGCCTGGAGAGAGGGGGGGAGGGTTAGTTAGCTAGTTAGTTAGTTAGCTAGTTAGTCTTGAAAAGTATATTTTAAAGAGAATTTTACTCAAATTAGGTAGTTAATAGAAGGATGAGCTAGTTGGATAGTTAGATAGTAGACGAGTCACTCAGTCAGTTGGTAAGTTAAGTTTGTTAGCTAGTTAATTAATGAGTTATTTATTTTGTCAGTCAGTTTGTTAGTCACCTCCGTAGTTTATTAGTCAGTCACCCAATTAGTTGGCTAATCAGTTACTCAGCTAGTTAGTTTAATTAATTTCATTATTTAGTTACTCTGTCAGTACATTTGAAACATAATGAATCAGTTATCTAGTAAGTTGTCAGTCACTCGTTAGTTAGCTAGGTAGTTAGTTATTAAGTTAGTTGGTCAGTTAGACAGTCAGTTAACCAGGTAATTATTCAGTTTGTTAGTCAGAGACAGATAATCAGTAAGCTAATTAGCTGGTTAGTCACCCGGTTAGTTAGTTCAGCTAAAGGATCAGAATAAAGAACACAGTCACAACATAAAGGCACAGTTCACCTTCAGTGACAAACTAACTGACTCTTCCCTCTGTGGTCACTGCTAGCTCTCTGTGTCCAGGTTTCATTTCTGCCTGAGTGTCTGTCTGGTCAGGTACCCCTACAGGTGGAGGTGAGTCTGGTCGGTCTGGTCAGGTAACACTACAGGTAACATAGTTTTGTATTTTGGCTGAACTGACCCTTTAACATGCTGCCATCTCATCACTGCTAAAAGAAAGTTTACAAACAATAATTGCTTCATCAGCCAATGAGAACACAGACTCACCAGGACCCTCCCCCCAGGTCGGCCCTGACTGGCTACGGAGACGCCCAACCACATGTCCTCAATCAGGTCCTCAGACAGGTTCAAGTCTGAAACAGGACGGGACAGGTGAGTGACACACTGCAGCTGTTTGTTTGTACAGCGTGACATTAAAAATGAACTCCTGTAATTGGCCGTTGCCGTGGTTACCACTGATTACAGCCCACTCAGGACAAAGCTTTATCATGTCTGCATGCGTGTGTGTGTGCGTGCGTGCGTGCGAGTGTCTGCGTGCGTGCGTGCGTGCGTATGTGTGTGTGCACGCGTGCGTGTGTCTGTGTGTGTGTGTGTGTGTCAGATAAAAGCTCTCAGTGGAAACAGAAACAGGCAGCAGCTGTCACTTCTCACTGAGTGATGGACTACCCATAATGCACCAGGACAGAGATAACAGACAAACAGACATTTACACTGTGGACCTGAGAGCTTCAGGAGGAGCTTTGTACAAAACCTGACTCCTATTCTGTGATTGGCTGAAACCTCAACCATTACAGGCCAATCATATTCACCAAAGCAAGTTAACTGGAGACAGATTTAAAATGTCTAATAAAGGCTGAGGCAGCTGTGACTATATATGAATGTTACCTGTGTGTGTCACTACAGGTGTGGCGGCTCAGGTGTCTCCTGTTAACAACATCATGTCTCTCACAGACTTCCTGGTTAAATAGATAAAATAAAATAAAGGTGAGTCTCACCTGGGTCTATGAGCTTCATCCTGCTGCAGTCTGATTGGTCAGCTGTGATCGGGCAGCTGTACACTCCTCCTGTGCGATTGGCTGGAACATTAGGCTCTGCCTTCTCCCTGGGAGCTCCGACCAATAGACTGTTAGGACAAGACAGATGAGAGGGTCTGTTACCTGTAGAGCAAGGCACCACAACCTGGAACTCCTTCAAGGATCCATGGGAAGTCTTGAAATAATCCAGGAGCCTTCTAAAGCATACTGGAACTTGTTTAAGGACCCCCAGAAAGTCCTGCAGAACCCAAGGAGTCTTTTAAAGCATCATGGAAAATTCTTCAAGGACCCCAGGAATGGCTTTAAGGACTCCTGGAGCCCTGTCAAGCATACTTGATTTCCTTTCAAGGACTCCTCGAAGGTCTTGATGGACCCAAGAAGCCTTCTAAAGCATCTGGAAACTCATTCAAGGACCCCTGGAATGTCCTGAAGGACCCCTGGAGCTGTTTAAAACACCCTGGGACTTGTTCAAGGACGCCTGGAATGTCCTGAAGGACCCCTGTAGCCTTCTAAAGCAGTGGCTAATATATCTGAATTTTTTTTATGTTCCTTTGTTGTAGTTACATTCCTGGAATAAATGAAGAGATGTCTGAGTCTGGAGGACATTCAGGACACACACACACACACACACACACAGGAAACAGACAAGGACGGATGGAGGACTCGTGTCTCGTCTCCTCCTGACGAGCTGAAGTCATGTGACAGAGAAACACCTGCAGGCCTTACAATCCCAGTAACACCAGCAACGCAGCTTGCAGTCCGTCCTACTGGGAGTTTGATGGAGGGTTGAGACCTGTCCTGGACCAGTCCGTCCTCTCAGACCAGACTGGTCCAGGACGTGTAGTCGGTCAGCAGTGCAGAATATTTTAAATATATGAGATGAGAAGAAACAGGAAGCCAGAACTCTTCAAGGACTCATGGAACCTTCTCAAGGATCCCAAGAACCTCCTCAGTGACCCATTCGAACTAACTCATGGGCACCTGGAACTTTCTCAAGGTTCCTGCTACCTCCTCAAGGACCCCTAAAACTTTCTCTATCTTTGTTATTGATCAGGTCTAGTTTCTATCCAACCAATCACAGAGGGAGAGGCGTCTGATGGGCGGGACACAGAGCCAATCAGAGGACACGTTGACCTCCTGACTCCTGAACCCCCTGAGGAAACTAGATTACTGTGTGTGTGCGTCCATTAGCAGCCAATCCAATTACAGAACATAAAGAGCCGGTCGTCATGGTGACTGTGGAGACAGACAGCTGCGTGACCTCTGAGCGACCTCTACACTCTTCAGACTGTGTGGCGCCTCCTCAGGGGGGAGTGGGAGAATGGGGGGGGCAAAGATCCTGTGTGAGGTGAGAGGGACAGGTGCATGCAGGTGTTGTAAAAACAACAGGAAGTTAGTTATTGTAGTTTGGCTGCTGATTGGACGGCTCACCAACCCTTGCCTGGGAATCCTCCTGTTTTTAAGTCAGACTCCACCATGTGACCTGACATTATGTGACCTGACATCATGCGACACTGACCTCGGTCTCTGCTGACAGTTAACATACATGTAGTTTATCAGTCTGGACCAACAGGAGACCATATGAGTCCTGAAGGATGCCTAAAACCACCTCAAGGGCCCATAAAAATTCTTCAGTGACTCCAGGAACCTGATCCAGGACTCCTAGAACTTCCTAAAGACTGAAACTGCTTTAAGGACTCCTTGAACCTTCATTGGGGTTTCAAAGATCCCTGCATCTTAACCCCTGGAACTTTCTCAATGACTCCTGGAACCTCTTTAAGGCCCCCTGCTACTGTACCTGATGTTTTCTCAGACTTCAGGAGAATCCAAACACATTGTTAACACTGCAGGGCATTCACCTGACTGACTGTGTGTGTGTGTGTGTGTGTGTGTGTGTGTGTGTGTGTGTGTGTAACGCTCCTCATGCAACACATTCTTTTCCTGGCTCTTTGCTCCTGGAATCTTTCTGTGGACTCTGCTTTGAGTCCTGAGCAGATTTTAAATGTTGCTAACGTTGCTAACCTCAGTCCCTCTCTGCTCCTGCAGAGCTTTAGACCAGGTCCTCTAAAAGGTCTCATGTAACACCAGTCCTGATTTCTTTACACTGGCTTGCCATCAAATTCAAGCTTCAGTTAAAGTCCCACTTTATGTTGAAGAGTGGAACTTTTTAGAAATAAATATTGATAAAATATGTTTAGTGTGACTTTTACAATACTACCAAAATCTAGTGCTTCTCTCACATTTGATTAAAAAAAGTATCTTAGGTTAAAATCTATCATAATAAATATACATTAATATATATATATACATTTTTCATAATTGAATAATGTTGTTAATGGATGGCATTCTTTACCAAAACAGGAAAAAAAGTGTTTATTTAATAAGGAAAAATGTAATTAATCAACATCATCATAAAGTGTGACTCCTACTGAAGTTTTCCTGAACAAATTTCTGCATTTAAGAAAAAAAAGCGGTGACAGGAAGTAGCAGACAGGTGTGTACTCACAGGTAACTGTCTGTCTTCAGGTCTTGGTGCAGAGCGACAGACAGTCCAAACAGACTTCCGTTTCCGCCCGTCTTCAGCAGCGGGAACGACGTGTCGAGGTTAGACGCCACGCACACACCGACCCACACGCTCAGCAGCACACACACACCTGTCGCCATGGAGACGCACACCTGAGAGGACGACAACAACAACAACATGTCACTGTCAGACAGGTACAACAACCAGCAGCTGTACAGGCGATGAATGAAGTCTGATGATAGAAAACAGTGTTTTGCAGGTTTGATAATGACAGTTTATTGGTTGTTTGATGAAGTCATGTGACCTGTTGAGCGCTCTCACCTGATAAAAGACACGTGTGTTGGTTTAAGTGAATGTCTGTCTCTCTGACTGATCTCAGGGTGTTGAGGGGCACCACAGGGCTCAGCACTGGGTCCTCTTTTACTTTTAATACGACCGATCACAGTGAGACATGTTGATATCCTCCTTTATGCAGATGACACTATTTCATCCAGCAAATGTATTCAGTTTGGTCTCAACATGATGATTATTTGTTAATGTACAGTTACATTCAGAAACACGCCTTTTCAGTGTGTCCTCCATGTTTAACCAGAGCACAACCTTCAGACACTTTACTGCACTCGTCACAACACACCACATACACAATAATGGAGGAGGCGCAGTAAACTACGACATAACTCACACTAACAACACACGAGTTCTCCAGTTAGATATCCAGGGTTCTCTAAACCAGGATCTGATGTTTAAATGTGCAAACACATGACCAGGAAACTCCTAAAAGCTCCTGATACCTGATCACATAAACACACTCATCAGTCAGACTCGTCACATGTCTACAGTCTGGGCCTTTACTTACTGACAGGTGTTGAACTAAAACATGAGCTGTAACTCGCTCAGGCACACAAAGAAAAATCCAAGCGAACTAAAGTGCATCACTACAAACCAGGTGAGAACGTTCGCTCTGCTTATTGGTCAGATGTGTTTTGGGCGGGAGCTAACCGTTACACATGTTAAACCGTTCACGTGTTTGGTAAGCGTCATATGTTAACAGTCTTTTCTCACCATCGAACTTGCGGAGTGCAGCTGGTAGTTGGGTCGGATCGAGGTCGGATCACGTTCCCACCACAAACGAACCGCTCCAGACTTCGTTTGGAACCGGGCCGAGACCCCTTCCTCTGAAGGGTTGTTTTGGTCCGCACCCGAGTGCGATTACTGTGTTCACAGCTGCCCAAACGAACCGCACCAAGGAGGAAAACGCCGTTAAATCATGGTCCGCCTACTCCTTAAGCTTTCAGTCACATCTCAGTCTTCATCCGCGAATAACGCAAGCAGATTAAATAAACTACAAAAGATTCAGTCAGCAGACGTGTGTGTTTCCACAGAAACATCAGTGATGGAAAGTAACCAAATGTATTTACTCCAGTACTGTACTTGTACAGTTTTGAGGTATTTGTACTATTTCCATTTTTATGCTACTTTATAATTTGACTGCACTACATGTATTTGATTACTGGTTGTTTTGGAGATTCAGACTTAAACATCAGGCGAGTTGAAGCTAACTGAATATGAAGCAGTTCAAACTGAACTGGCTCCACCTGCAGCAGCTACAACTGTAACAGGATGCATCAGGATCAACTATCTAATAATATAATATAATAACACTGACAGCACCCACAAGAACTTTGACACTTCACCGTTTGTTAGTTTACTCAGTTAAGATGCTGAATGCTTGAATTTTACTTGTAACAGAGTATTTTTATATTTCTGCATTGATAATAAAAGTAAAAACTACTTCTACCGTCACTGATTCTAATAAAACATTGAATGCATGTGATGAATAAAGAAATATTAAAGATTAATTTCAGTGTTTAATCAATGAGGTTTGGCTGGGAAACGATTTGAAGACAAAGAGAAGAGAAGAAGAAGTTCAAACCTTTTTCCTCTTCCGCAGCTTCTTGTTGTTTGTTAACAAAGTTAATTTGAATGTTCCTCGTCCTCAGCAGGTCGTCAGTTCGATTCCCGCTGAGCTCCGTCTGACTTCTCCGTCTGCTGGCTGACTGGTCTGCACACGCTCAGTCTCTCTCTCTCTCATTCTCATTCTCCAGTCGTGCTCGCTCGCCCTGAAATGAAATCATGTCTCTCTCTGTGTGTTAACCCGCCCACATACTCACACGCACACACACGCACACGCACACTCACATGCGCGCACGCGCACGCGCGCACACGCAGGTCATAAATGGATCCAGGACGTTTGGGCGTGCGAGGGCACCTTGATTGTCTCTCTCTCTTTACACACACACACCGTCCTGTTTGTAATGTGCGTACGTGGGTGTGAAAGTGAATGTTTAAGTAACATTATGAGGCCTGAACTTTGACTGCTGACACACGCACACGCACACACACGCACACACTCTTCTTCTGGGCTTATTTCAGCTTCCTGTCTTTGTGATGACTTCCTCTTTTTCAGATTTTCAAAAACACATCTAATCAGCCTAAGCCACCCCCAGCACAGACACACACTTATACTTCTATACTTATGAGGACCCTCATTGACATAAACCATTCCCTAACCTTAAACTTTAACCCCTTAACATTTTTTTGTTTTGATTTTATTGAAATGGTGTTTATTGAAATTTGTCGCTCTTTACACGACCTCACTGGACTCCTTTGCTCCCGCAATAATTACTGCGGCCACTAGAGGTCGCCTTACATACAAACGTAAATATGGGTCATAATAAGCGGCGGCAGAGACGACCCATTCGGACTTATTGTTGGGGAGGACGGTCTCTGTGACATTTTACAGTTTTCTTTCAGCTGATTCACCCTTTAAAAACTATGTAGAAAATAAAAAAACGTTGAGCGTCTACTGTTGTGTCCAACAACGTATATGTCAATAATTTTCAACATTTGAATTTCAATCATTTCTGACTATCTCTATCAAATGGTTGTGGGAATTAAAAAGAGGAGATTCAGTTTAATTTACATATTTATTTTTTAATGAACTGATATACTGAAATGTATTAAATATCAAATAAAAGTTTTATCCTCATGATTTGTTAAAGGCAGCCTATCAAGTGACATTTTACTGTCTGGTGTTATGCAGATTTGCTTGAATTAGCTAGATTCTGAATGGAATTTGGTGTGACGCTGCTGATAGCTGGTAGCTTGTATCGTATTATTAGCTATTTAACAAAACTCATTTGATGTTAATCCACAGACCGCTGCAGTTCTTCATTGTGTTGGTGACCGCTGTACCAATCCCCATTTTAAAAAACTGAACTTTACTTTTGCCTTCCCTGTCGATAGACTCACTCAGCATTTGAATCATTTCTTCACTTCACCAGACGATTGTGGTGTTTTCTCACACAGAAAACATTTTACAGCTGATCTTCAAGTCCTCCTTCAACTCTCTCTCTCACACACACACACACACACACACACACACAGGTTATCTGATGCTGCTGTGGTCACATATACAATAGCCAATCAGAGGCAACAGCAGTTCTCCGTCAGTCTGCTCTCGTTTGTTCATCAAAACAACCTGCTGGGAATAAATCACTGATTGGTTGAGCTTACCAGCTAATCAGAAAGCTCCGTGTCACACTTCCTGAATGAGCCAAACACTCCACTTCCTGTCTGACTGTAACCTGATACGATTACTGCGTGTTGTAACATGATGAGTTTAATAAAGAAAACACGTAACGTTTTACAGTCACCTCCCAAATGATGCGGAACTTACCTCCTTCTGTCAGTAACCTAGCAACCACCTGTGTCACAGGTGTCCAGTAATACTGTCCACCTCCTGCGTTATATTGTAAATATATTCCAGTGATCGACTGACAGGTGACTGATGAGACTCACCTGAGTGAACATGGACTTTTATTTTGACGCTGACAGGAAGCAGCTCACTCGACAGATGAGCTGTGAACAGAAAACCAACAGTCCTTGAAGGCATCATGAAGCAGCTCAGAGGACAGCTGTGACATCACAGTGACCTCTGATCACAGCTTTTGATTACCTGGGGATCCCAGGAGGGCCCTGTGCATGTGTGTGAAAAATGCATTACTTACAGTGTGGGGACTCACCTACCCAGAAGCGAAAACGAGTCCCCACAAAGTAAATCATTACATTTGAGTGTTTTCAGACCTGGTTTAACATTTGTGTCGGTCTCCAGGGAATGAATATAAGTCAGTGCAGTGTCTACTCACAGTGACGGGTGGAAACCAGTTTGTGTGAGTGGCATTTCCTGTTCTGAGCAGTCAGACAGGAAGTCACTGATTGTTGTTTGTCGTGTGATGATTGAGATAATTACGTGGAGGGAAAAGACAAGAAATGATAGGAAACGCTGCATTTATACAGTTTTATAATCAATCTACCAAAACACTATTGAGACATAATGCAATTAAAAATTCTTATCATCATAGTTCGGTTCATCGACAGACCTGGTGCCTCTTATCTCTGATCTTCAATTCCAATGTGTTTTTAGGAGATTTTTAATAATTACACACAAAATTATCAACTGGGAGTGAAAATAGAGATTGTAGTGAGAAACGCGCCTGCAGCTGGAGCAGAGGACCTGGCAGACTGTACTCAGGGACTGAACACGGACCCATTAACAGGGTGATTTAAGGACTAAAGCAAACAAACCAACGTAAAGATGTTTTAGTGTTTGACAGTCAGAATATTGAAGCACAGAACTTCTTATTGAACTTCCAAAAGTGATGAACAGAAACTTGGAGTTGAATTCAAAATGACATTTAGTTCACAAACAGGTCCTTTATTTGAAGAGATCTTTGATCACAGTCAGGTACACTTCTGATGCTTCAGTGTTTTCTCTCAGGGTTTAAATATATTTTAGGGTTGAATGAACTTCAGTGTTGTTTCCAACTGGTTTCTTTAAAACACTGATGTAACAGGACATCTACAGTAACAGAATCATTTCGTTTAGTATCTGACATTATGTATCTGTGAAGTCAAACTTTGAATTCTAATTTAGTTTTAAATGTTTGAGCCATTCTGAAAATCTGAAAACATTACTGAAGCAGAACATATATTATAGAATTATTACATTACTACATGAATCAAACCACAAACACAAAAAGATGGAGTGAAGAAAGAGTGAAGAGCTGGTTAAGCTAGTTAGCTTAGTTTAGCATAGAGACTGGAAACAGGGGAAACAGCTAGCCTGGCTCTGAGAGATATAACATGTTAATCTGTGAGCACTCAGAATTCACACGGCGATAGAGGTGATGCAACATCGGCTAAAGGTCCTGAGTCTGGAAGGGGGGCCGATCGGGTCGTGACACCGTGTAGTGACAGCAAGTGCTCTGTGGAGTCTTTTAGCTGTTAAGTTTTGGATTCTGCGATTGACAGTCAGAAAATAGGTGAAGAGGTGGATTGTGGGTAAGCCTCAGAGTGCAGCGGTTTAGCTGGGCTTTTCCAAACCCTTTCAAACCATGACTTTGGGGTTCAGCTTTTCCAGTCCAGCCCAGAACAGTTCAGTCTGGACTCTCAGACGTTGGGTCGGATCTCAGCATAGTTCTTAATGACTCCAGAGAATCTGATGATGTGAATCTCTGCGTTTCTAGGTTTGAAGTCCTGCCACAGGTACTCAGGTGACAGCACCTTACTGGGCTTGTTGATCCACATGTACCTGAACACACAGGAACAGGAGGTACAGTCATCAGAAACACAACGAGGGTCAACACCTGTTCAGGTGGCTCTCCTCCTGCCTACCTGTTCAGGTGACTCTCCTCCTGCCAGGCAGCCTCAATGCGTTCCTTGGCGTCAGCCATGAAGTTGGAGTGACAGGTTTTGGCGAGCAGGTGTACTTCCTGCAGCAGGCCTCCAAACGCCCCCCCACAGTAGTAGAAGTCCCCCTCCCCAGGAGCCATGTAGGCTCTGGACTTTGGATTCCGATCGTAGGGGAACCTGCTGCGGTCGTCCCAGTAGTAACCTGCAGACACACAGGTAGTCTGATCTACAGTGTAACAACCCAAACTTCACATGGACAGGTAGAGCCAAACTTTATATATATTTAAAAAAAAAATATATACATACATATATATATACACATATATATACATACATATATACACACATATATATACATAGATATATATACACATTTACATACATATATATATACACACCCACACACACATATATATACATATATACACACATATACATATATACATACACATATATACATACATATATACATATATACATACATACATAC
>LKNJ01004159.1:0-34874 GCA_002120245.1 Maccullochella peelii | reverse complement strand
TATATATAGTGGTTTCTGACCGTAGCTGCTGTGGAGGTCTGTGTAGGGGCTGGAAGTGCAGTCTTGTGGTCGCAGGTGGATTTGGGGGTAAAAGTTCTCAGGCATGGTGGCGTAGCCTTCCTCACAGGAGGCCTCCTTGGGGTCTAGAGACACTTTGGCACATTCGATGACGATGTCGTGGATTTCATACTTTTTCCACCTACAGCAACGCATGGCACCATGAAGTTAGAGAGATGCAGTAGACTTGGAAAAGAAGATGAAACACTGAATTGTTCCTTTGCCAGGAAGAGCATGCAAGACTTACCTGGTGGGGTCGAGCTCGTGGTCCTTGGTTCCTGTCACCAGTTCCGGGTGAATACGAACATGTTCAAGCATCGGCTGAATGGAAGGTCCAACACAAAATTCATATTAGTATATTAGTATCATTTGGCTACAAAAACTCTGATGAAGAGCATCAGCAGCAGGGATCATTTCCTCACCTTCACTACTTCGTCAAAAGTTTCCATGTTCTCCTTCATGCTGTAATGGGAGCGCAGGTAGGACACGAAGTTGCACGGGTACATGCCGTAGAGACGGTGGAAGAGTGAATAGACGCTGGCGTGCAGGTGAATTAAGTAAACCTCTGAAACATGTCCTGAACGTGTAGAGAATATCAAAGAAAGCAAAGCACAGACTTGAACTGCAAATTCAACCTAAACAGCAAGATGATTGGCAAGCCGAGTTACAGTTTTTTGTTGTTTGTTTTTGTTTTGTCCTCCCCTTTGACCAATTTTTGGATTTTCGCACTCCAATTAACCACCTATATGGCTGCGAGTGCAAACATCTTTTCAGAAGCCTATGGGTGGTTCATTCTTTGACAGATGAGATTGAAATAATACAGTAAATATAATACTTATGTTGTCAATCTATGCAACATGTTCCTTTGCTTTACTATAAGTTAGTATGTAAGTAGTTACCACCCCAAGAGCTAGCTAGGGCTGACCCATGCAAAATGATCTAAAAAGAAATTTCACATATACATACATGTTACACAGACATGTTTTATGAGACGTGACAGGGAGCTCCTACCAGGATTCTTAAGGTTCCAAGATGCCAGGCGGCCGAAGATGTCGAAATACTCCCACAGGTGTTGTTTCCCAGCTTGAGGGATCATGGGTAGCAGAGTGATCAGCACCAGCACTCCAGTTATCAGCACCACCACGTCCGTATCCGTCTTGTAAGGACACGAGAAAAGTATTCAAGTTTATGATAAAGTCAGAGATTAAAAGGTTAAAAGAAAGAGGACAGGCTACACCAACACACAAGAGGCAGAGCTCAAGCCCGCCATTCACACAGACAGGAGAAAGGAAAGAAACACACAGAGGGAGAGACGAGAGGAGAGGCTGAATCTCCTGGAGGACGAAGATCCAGATCCAAAACATCTGGAATGAGGCACTGACAGCCAGGGGAGAGAGAGAGGTCCCAGGACTGCTGATGGTCCAGCACAGAATTTTCACTGGTTTTGAGAAAGTTTACAGTATTCTCATCAGCAGGACAAAGATGGACTATAGTACAAGGCTTCATAGAATAACTGAGACCGACCCGCCAGAAGGGTAATGGTAACAGGTACAAGGCCTGAAGTAATCAAAGAAAAAGCAACTAAGCAAAGGGGAAAAGATGAGTTTTAAGGTTTGATTTAAAGCCCTCAATAGAGTCAGACTGTCTGATATCAGCAGGAAGGTTATTCCAGGGGAAAGGCGGCACGGTAGGAAATGGCCCTGCAGCCTGCTGACCTCTTTTTAACTGTGGAGACAGACAGGAGGCACATTAGTTTTCACAACTCATCCTGAGAGGGACATGAATGTGTGTACCAATGTTCAAGGCGAGCCACCCAATAGTTGTCAGGTCATTTCAGTTTGGACCAGAGCAGTGGACCAACAGACCATCGTTGCCATGCCTAGTGCTCCGCCGCTTGCACAGCTAAAAATGTAATCTGATTGAGAGTTTAATCAACAAATATTTGAGCAGCAACGCTGTCAACCTCACCTCTGTCCAGTTTGAGTAGACAAACATGCAGTGTTTCTCTAAGGAGCAGCAACTAATCAATAACATACCACATCAGACCTGTAAGGAAGTGGTTGTTTCAGCTCAACAGCACACTTTCAGTGCTTGCAAGTATTAAATCTTCGGTCTGGAAAATCTACTTCTACAATAGTTTTACAAAGAGGCTTGCGTGCCATCCTCAAGGATCAGCGCAGATTAAATAAATCCAAACAAATATTCACTTCAGTAGCTGTTAATTGACCTGCCTACTGCTTTATGTAGCGCCAAAATATATAACACATTATAAAATCGATATATGAAATGATATCAGTTCTACCATCAGCTGGATGGGAACTCTCTAATCCTCATCCATCCACACACCTCTCGGTGCCTTGACAAGGAGATTTCTTTGTTCACCGAGTGATAACTGGGTCGTTACCTTCAGGCATTTGAGCAGTGAGAGCAGCAGAGGGTATCGAGCGATCTTGTGGATCCAGGACGGCTGCTTGCGGATTACATGGCCGAGCAGGGTGAGGGTGGGCAGCCGGCAGGCCTGTTTGGTCATACACTCGTTCATCTTGTCCAGAAGGTGCTGTGATGGAGGCGGGGAGGGAGGGTTAGCTCTGTATTTAACTCAATCAGGCATTAAGCTTGCGCAGGGGCATTTCTCACCTTATCGTGTGGCTCTCTGACTGAGGAGAGGATATACATGACCTGGGCAGAGTTTGTTTCCAAAAAGTAGTCCACCAGCCCGTTCAGCAACATGGACCCTCGCTCTTCAAAACAGGAAGGATAAATTTGAATGAGTTCGTTTTTGAAAGAAAGAGTAGTAGGCATATTCAATCAGCAGAGTTATGTTAAAAGAAAGTTTCATAATACCGTTCAAACAGATGGTAAAAAGGACATTAATAAAGCAATCTGGTGTGATCTCGACACACTGGCCAAACTTATCAGTAAAGTTACAATTTCTCAAAGCCCCCCAGAAAGCTGAACCCAGACAGTTAAACCATGGTGACATTAAACAAGCCAGGCGCCCTACCGGTGCTGAGCTGCTCGTTGATGAGGCCTCTGATCTCTTCTAGCTGGTGGAGGTCTGAGGTCTCCAGGAGCGGGAGGAGGTCCCCCATGTTGGGCTGCTCCCTGGCCATGGTGGTGGCAGTGCTGGGGGTGGAGGCAGCGTCTCTCTCACGGTGTCCGTCCCTGCCTGCCTGGAGGACTCCTGGGGCCACCCACCAATACAGTCTCCAGGCACCTCTATATCACACCAAGACCAATTCATAATCATTTACCAGAATTAGAGCTCTGATCTAGGATTAGTGGTCACTTTACAATACCAACTCAGTACTGGGAAGCAGGGTTTGTGCTAAAGGCATTTTTTTCAAAGAGGAAAAATGGAAATGTCGTCTTTAATGAGGTAACTGGTCTTTCATCAAATTTACTCAGACATAAAGAATAATGGCTCTAAATAATAAAATGAACTACATTTTTTGGTGACATCATGGCCTTGAGACGTCATTCTTCAGAGGGATGTGGCTTCAGTTCACATGAGGCATATAATGGATGTAATACACATATGAACACAATGGTTTTGCTATAAAGACTCTCGCAAATTTCACTGTTGCTGAATTCCTGTCTTAGCCAAATTCAATTCTTAACCTCATTAATAATGATGATGATGAGATTATATTTGCTCTGCAATTTCATCTTTGTTTTAGTATTAAGTCTATATTTCTGTATTATTATTTAAAACAGGCACTTATGGTGTAGTTATTGGTGACAATGGTGGGACCATAATCACTAGCAGGCCTATGAATGTTTTATGTAATATATAATAACTCATTTTTTTGGCCACTTGGGGGCAGCAGGAACAAGTAGTGAGCACAACATTGACATATCATCACCTTTTAAGTTGATATGGTGAACTTGATAGCAAACAGTTACTTATTTACACATCCAGCAGTTACAGAGCAACATTGTCATTCATTTGGAGTCGTGATTCTGTCCACCCGGTGCGTGCAAGTCCAATATTCACTCTCTATTCTGTTTTTGGTCTCCACCAAACTCCTGAGTATAAATATCTGGCTCTTTAGCTGCTAAATGCTCCACTATGTTCACCAGCCAGTCGCTAAGGCTACGGCCACACTACTCTTTTGTTTTAAAATGGCGTTTTAAAAAACAATCTCCATACACATGAGCGTTTTATCACTGTAACAGAAATAATTTCCGTCCATACTACACACCTGGAAACACATATCACATGCTGAGCAGGTAGTGTACAGTGGGTTTCTTAGAGCTTTTTGTCACTGAAAACAGCTACCTGCTGAAGCTGAAAATGGCGCTGCAAAAACAGTAAAGTTGTGGTCTGGACAGCTAAACAATGAGGTGAAACTCCCTATAAAGCTCTGTAAAGCCGAGGGGAACTGCAGATTCAGGTGATAATTCTCTATAGGTTCACCACTATGACTCCTTTCACATTGTTTTCACATTGTCATTTGAGACAAATATTGATTATAGCCGCTTTAAAGAAATAAATAATACATAATTTTTAAATATCGCTGAAAACAATAACTGCAAGCTGTGTGTTGGCTATAATGGGGTTAACTGGCACAAGCAGAAAAGATCAGTAGCAACTGTACCCTGTCATCACAGGCTTGCTAGTGGAAATGACATACCTAAATTCTTAATCGTTTAAAGTAAGCCCAGCATCAAACAGCAGACTGACAAAGATAGCGATACTAGCTGGTGAACATTATGGAGTATTTACCTGCTAAAGAGCCAGATATTTCCCTCAGGAGGTAGTGGAGAGCAAAACACTAAAAGGACAGTTAATGTTAGACTTACATACACCAGGTGGACACAAACACAAACAGGACTCCAAGTGAATGCTAATGTTGCTCTGTTTGCTAACACACTAGCCCTGTTAACTTTATAAGGTGATAATATGTCAATGTTGTGTTTACAGCTTGTTGGACTGCCCCTAAGTGGCCAAACAATTCACTTAATGCAGGTTTAAGGATTTATTGGTTAAACATCTGGACAGATTAAAGGTTCCCTGTGGAGTTTTTAACCTCTACTAGGGCCATGAAGACGTTTATTAGGTGTGGGTCCCTGTTTTGTTTGTCTTGCGCATGCTCACAAGGCGCACGTGCATGCGGCTGACTCAATACGCATTCCTGCCAATGGTTTCACACTATTCCACTGATCTACAGGTGGCGGTAACATGCCAAGATATGCTGCAATGTGCCAACAAAGGCAGTGAAGAAGAAGACTGCTTGCAAGTAAACATGAACATAAACAATGCAGGAGGACTAAATTTACTTTTTTTAAATTTGGCTTTGCAAATGTTTTATGAGGAAGGAAATGCATTCAACACTTTTGTTACACCTCAAGGATACACACAATGAGTTTTGGTGAGTAACGCTGAATATAAACATAACTTTTGTTTGTTTACAAGAAAACTCCAATGGGTACCTTTAATATGCTAGGCTGAAATACACTCAGTGACTCGTGTCGAAAATACAGTATATTTACCACAATTAATACCACAAGAAATTTGGCAAAATTTCGACAATTTGAGCATGAAAACAACTGAACCGCAACTAAGCCAATTCCACAATAAGTGAGAAAACTTCATTAGCTAATAAAGACTATGCGTTGCAGTGAGTAGTCACTGAGTTACAATTATTTTGTCAAGCAACAATGTTATTTTAGGCCATGGTTTATGATGTCATCAATGTCAAAAAGATTGCTATGGTGAAGTTCATTCTTAATGACGTTCATTTTTAATGAGACCAGGCCTTTTCACAGCAGCCATTTTGACTTGTCATAGGAAAAGCCCAGGTGTTAATAACATTAACAATGGCTCAGTTCTACTCAAGTATCCCAGTAAGCCATGACAGTGAGCCAGCATGCACAATACCATGACCCTAAAACCAAAGCAGCTAAGTGGAATTCGGCCATCATTAATTTAATTATTTACAACTGTGCTTTTCCTGGTGTGACATGTCAAAATGTCTTCAGTAAAGAAAACGTACATAGGCCTATTTTGTTACTACTGTTACTGAACAAACTCAGCAGTGAAAACACAACAAATGATGAGTCGAGTCTACTAGCAAAGCTTACATATTAAGACACCATGTTCTACATCACCACACATCATTCATATATATATATATATATACACATATACATACACACATATACACACACACACACACACATATATATTAAAAATCTGAGAACAGATTTAGAGCAGATTAAGCATACAAATAAGGCAGAAAACTTCCAAGACGTAATTAAGTCAGTGAGATAGATCCAAATATATATATGACCTGCACCTTATTTGACCCTGCCAAAGATAACTAATTTCAATCCTACCTATTTACTATCAGTGCCCAGAAAGAGTCTTATTTAATTAAGATTTATTATAGCCCAGCAGAAATTAGCTGTAAAAAACGCAACCTGATCTAATGTGTTTACCATTTCAGGGTATTAGTCTATTTATGTTGTCTATGATACATTAGGCTAGACGCTGAGTCAGTCATTTAAAGTAAAGGAGGCCAGGGGAGCCTTGCAAATCTCCATCTCAAAAACAGGCATAAATAATCCTGATAGGCAGATCATTATCGTCGTGTCTGCACCCAGCAGCTTATTCCCTAACAGGAGTAATGAATCAGTGGCGGAGATCTCATCAGCTCTTTCAGATCTCCTTTCAACACTCAACATGCTAGAAGATGATTAGAATCCTAACGTGGCTGAAATTTGTTGGGTTTTCGTTTTTAAGTTTACAGGCTACAAACTATTCCATTAGTGCAGAATGTTGAATCATTCAACAAAGTCACATGCTACCAAATGCAAGATAATAGGAGCTAATTTGGAGAGTGAGACGAGAAGAAATGAATCAAAAACCAGCTATTTTATTTCTACTTAAGTCATATGTCAGATAAAAAACTGCCCTCTGGGAAGAAACATGGCAATATTAATCTCCTGGAGTCTCTCCCATTCATAACAAATCAAAACAAGATGATCAAAGCTCAAATGCGTTCCTGTTTTGATCATTCGCAGAAGACGTCACAGCGCAATTGACTCCCTTTTATCAATTAACTGCTCAGTCATGGGGTTTGGGAGTCGGGTGCAGAAAGCGGATTCAAACGTGGCTTCTTTTTTATTTTTCGCCCTCCGAGCAAGCGCCTTGCAGGGACAGGTCAGTGGCACAAACACCAACCACGCTCAGAGTGATCTCAGCCAGCTGGGGAACGCTCAGGAGGACACAAAGAACCTTTATGCAGCCCAAGCACTTCCATGTACACACTAGAAATTACATTTGGCTGTGTACAAGCTGTTACCAGCAGCCTCCTTTTCCCCTGCGTGAATATTTGAAAGCAGTTTCGTAAAATAGACAAACAGCCTGCTCTGTCCATTTGAAGGAATGATTTTCATCAACCCAACTGCCCTGTTCAGTCAGCAGATGGGAGATGAAAGGAAAGTGGTTTACTGGACTAAGTACAGGGGTTTAACATTAATTGTTTAGTCTATAAAATGTCAGAAATAGAAACAGAGAAAAATTCCCATCACAAGTTCCCAGAGCCCAACGTAATGTCTTGTTTTGTCCAAACAACAGTCCAAAACCGAAAGACATTCACTTCACACGGATATAAAACAGAGGAAAGTAGTAACTCTTTACATCTGAGAAGCTGGAACCAGAGAATGTTTTGCATTTTTGCTAAAATTCAAAATTAACATGATTTCAGCAGGGTTACAGAGTCTGCACATGTATTTAGGCTTTAAAATAACATGATGATAACTGGAGGACACAGATAAATAATGTAATTAATTCACAGCCTTTAACATACTTTACATAAATTGTTAATTTTTACATACATTTAATATGCAGAAAAACTAAAAAATGAGTTTATAGCCTATGAATAATTATTTCATTCTAATTAACTTATCTTTTTGAATATACACTCAGTTGCCACTTTATTTGGTTCACCTAGCTAAAACTTACACAGTATAACACAACCTTCATGAAGGTTATAATGTTCAGTTTTTGTAGAAACTATTTTAGAGAGATGTTGATTCAACTGTGTGGTCATTTTGGAGGCAACAGTATGTGGTGCTGTTGAATTGTATTGGGTCATAATAATGGGGGGTGTTTCTAATATTTTGTCTACCCTCACTGATAAAAATGTGGTGGACAAAATATTAGTAACACTTTTGATTTCCATTGTTGGATATCTCGTGGGACATTATATCTGGGTGTTCTCACTTGTATGAAGTCAATATATTGTGCTGTTTGTTTCTGGTGCATTTACTTACTGGAATAGTTGGTTTGTTGTTGATTAATGTGTCTGAATCCTTCCATGAGGGATTGGTCATGTAAATGGCCAGACACGAAAATAAAAAACTATTCATTCATTCATGTCTTATAGCAGCACAACTGATGAAAAACTGCAGCATAGGGCAGGTCATGTCGCAGTAAACCGAGGAAGGTCTCCTCTCATGTTTATTAAAATATCTATAAAATCAGTTGATATTTACCTCATTAGGCTGACATGACAATGGGAAGTCAAACTGGAACTGTCTTTTTTTTAGGTGGCAGAAATCTCTCTTATTTTAGACTATGTCTTATTTTGGTTAAGTTCTTGTAAGGCTGCTTCCATGTTTAGACATTAAATGCTGACGAACCGAGACGCTTCCCATATTTTGTGAAATGAAATAAGGGTTTTGTTGAAAAACGTGTCTAGATTCATCAAACTGAGTTATTGAAAAAAGTATCTTAAGGGGTTTAAGCAACCTGGGGGAAGTTTTACTTAAAAATTTAAAAGGATAATAATAATAATAATAATAATAATAATAATAATAATCATCATCATAGAAGTAGTAGCACATCGTGGGTATTTTTAGGCTTATTCCACTATTTTTATACTCAGTATAGTTCAATTTGACTACTTCCAGGCCAACTGAACATACATGAATAAAGGTTTCAGTATGTCCCAATTTGAATCCTGCCAGTGAGAAGAACGCTTATAATGAGTCGCTTTTCAGTATTTCTAAAATCCTGGCCACAACCATGCTACTAAGATATTAGTTTTTTTCATTAAATTAGGCAAAGTTGTGACGAACAGACGTTAGGACATGGTGACAGGGAGAGCAGTGAGTCCAGTACAGTGTGACAGAGGGGTGGAGCAGGTCAAACTGTGAAACTAGTGACCCATTTTGTCTCCATGGTGGCAGGAGAGTTTAGTGGTGACAAGCGACTGAACACATGATGATACACAGCATGATATTAATGATTGATATAATTGTAGGGTAAAAAAAAAGTAAGCAAGGAAGCATGATGCAGAAAGAGATAGAGCTATTTTACTGAGATGCATAATGAGGCATCAAATAAGCAAATAAAAACACCAAGGCCATAATGACAATCTGTTATACTGACTTGCACAATGACAGCAGGGCAGAGCCCTGACAGGCTGAGGTCTGAGGCTGAAAAGCAGCAGAGCTGCTGCAGCTGTATGTGGACTGACCACTGGCTGCTGCCTGTCGTAAACAACTCGCAGAGAACAATGGGCAGGGTTGGGTTTACTTTATCCGATTATAAAAATATGCAGGCATGTTTTCTCGTGCAAACCGAAAACCTCTTCAGACCCCACAGGAAACTCACATAAAAGCACGATGAAATGCTTAAAGCATCAACGTCTACTAAATCCATCACCGGGTCTTTCCAAAAACAAGTCAGTCCCACCGCCGAGAGCTAACGTTAGCTGGGAGCAGCGACCCACACTCGGTCGGGGATTTATCTTGTCTGTCAGCCGTGTTTAATCGGCGGAGAAGCAAGCGGAACAGCTCGAGTTTAGTCAAATGAGTCACATGCGTTGAAATTCGCTGTAAGAAAAACACATAAGATGTAAATAATTGGACCTGTTTACCTGTTAGAGTAGCTGCACTCCACAGGGCGCCGCCATCTTGAACACCTCACAGCCCATCCCACCGCAGTCAGCCTCCGCTGTCGGGCTGCATGCAAACTAATCCCACAAGTTAGCTCCCCGCAAGTCGCAACCGCAACTTTCACAACCCGTTCACCCAAACGACATTTAAAATAAGTTTGTGAAATTACATCTAATAACTCAGAAGTAGTATTTGTATCTGTACCGTGACAATTTACTGGCTCTGTTGCAAAGCTAAGATTGTTTTTCCCATCTCCCCATTGGTGGAAGGATGAAGTAATGCGGTTTCGCGTGACCCACATGTGAAGAGCGCACGCGCAAATACATTTTTTTTTTTTACCAGGTAGTGGGGAGAGCTATATGGAAGCCCATTTCCGCCAGAAAACAAAAATTAAAATGGATGAAAAGTTAGGAATGGCAAAAATAAAGATTAATGGTAGGGTAAAACAAAAAGGCAAAAAAGACAAAAGCATCACATATTTGGTCAAAATTTTCACTTTTAAAGTCAAAAGAATTGGAAATTAAGATAAAATTGTATTTATATTTTATTTTATTTTCAGTTAGAATTATTAGGCTTACTCACTTTCTCTTAATTTTGACTTAACAAATTTCACAACTGTGATGTAAAAAGTCAAAATTCTAACTTAGAGTGTCATTATTTTGACTTAAAATGTAGTAATTATATATATAATTACTACTTATAGTATAATTTCCCATAAAATGTCAAAATTGTGACTTACTATCTCAGAATTTTGACTTACCATGAATATTTTTATTTTTTCCATTCCTAACATCTCATCTATTTAAGTTTTTTCCTGGCAGAAATGGGCTTCCATACTCTCAGTACTAATCATATAATATGATGTTGCATCATTGACAGTGACAAAATACTTTCTTGTGCAGTCTCTTTCTTGAAAAATTATTATGATTAAGCTGAAAATATGTAGCCTATGAAAACTGATAATTTGTTTTGGCTCACTAGTTTAAGATTTTCCTTCAGCAGAAAGCTGACCACATGTGAGCAAAATAGGAAAATTAGTTTACTAGTAAAGTAGTGTAAACTGTTACACCGACATCACTTGAATGCTGTGGTACAGTGTAAAATAGCCAACAGAGTTCTATCGTTGTATTAGATTAGATTCAACTTAATTGTCATTGCACAAGTGCCAGTACAATTAAATGCAGTTTAGCATCAAACCAGGAAGTGCTAAATAGTAGTAGTAATAGATAGCCTACACATACATAAACTTGAATGAATGATATTGTGACATGTACACTAAGTATGTAGTAGAATGAATGTAACTATGATGTTCAGAGAATTTGGTTCCTCTCCAAAACATGATGCCAACTTGTTAAAATGCCAATTAATTTACAGAGTGTGGTGCATGTTTGACAGGGGCCATAGACTTTTCTCTTTTGTATCCCATGTCTGTATAAATCTAATTAGTTATTCTTAACTTAATTTGTTAGGTTGGCTGAGCATGCATGGTCTTTTACAGCAACTCTTACCACTGAAAAATAGATATAACAAGAACAAATAGAATCACAAACAGAACAGAGTAATAAACAAACAGGCACAGGCAGGGTTATTGTTGTATGTTTCAGAGGCCCTCATGACTTTAACCAGCCTCAAATCAGGCAATATCAGCTCCATTTAAACACACTTTGGCCATGGGTTAGGCTGCTGTGTGTGTGTGTGTGTGTGTGTGTGTGTGTGTGTGTGTGTCTGTGTGTGTGTGTCTGTGTTTATACATCCCTGTTGCAGACGTGCAGCTCTAGTCCTACAGGAGGAGCATGCTTTACCTATAGGCAGTGAAAGTATTGGTAGCAACAGTTCAGACCTTCGCTAAACACAGTCAAGTAATATAAACGCTGTAATTTCTCTTGTATGGCTCCTTTTTAACTTTAATATGTTATTTTTATGGTAAGACTCAACTTTCATCTGTAACAAATGTGTCAGTTGTGTTTAGAGGGATGTCTGTCTTGATTTTTCTGAACTGCAAAACAAATTTACCTACGGGTACAAATAAAGGATCCTGAACCTGAATCTGAACCTGAACCTTCATTGGTCCATACTAATATAATTAGTAAGCTATTAAGCTATTAAGCTAATATCATAAGCTAACAATCCAGGTGCTTTTTGTTTCAGTTGCTTTAAAAATATTATATTATGATATATATTATATGACATTTATATGATAGCCTACATATTATGTTATGTTATATAATTATTTATTAATCATTATGTTATAACATGCAGTAGAAAATAATAGTCAAATAATGATTGTGGCATTTCTTAAATAGTTTGATGAAACTGAGAATCATATTAGTGTGAAGAAATAGTCACTGAACCTTTTATCAATCCCGAACTGTATCACAGATCTCTTAAATACATGGACTTAATTGTCAAGATTTAAGATACAAACTTTGTCCACAAGATGTCACACTTGCACTTCTTCCCTCCTACAAATCCTCTTGAACATCCTCAAATCTGCAAACTGTTTCTCGAGTCTTCAACTTGATGTTTTTTAACAGGATCTGGCAGTTTGACATTATTTTCTGAAAACTATTTCCCCAAAATAACTTTCTAATGTAGTCATTTCACCGGCTATCTTGCCTATTAGGCCTACATGTGTGACACTAAATCATCCTGTGAAGAAATCTGTCATGTCGGAATATCAATATACTTTAATAAATACAGACGAGTCAACAGTGTTAATCTCCCAGACTGGTTTGGTGTGTGTTTTGGTGTGTGATGCCAAAGGTGCTACAGTCTCTGTTTTGACCATTTAAATCTTGCACACAACACACTCATGCACAATGCATTACTTCGTTAAATCCTGTAACTCAAACATTGTGCGGTGGAAATATGGTCGGATTTTTTTATTGAAATTCTTTATTGTCTTTGTGCTTTTTTAATTTTTTTAAAAATGTATATAGGCCTATGTTTGTTTTTAATTTAGATGTCTTTCTACTATCAGCGCAAATAGGCAGTTGGGTGCAAATTAATTAGGCTATCCTTCTTTTAAGGCACTCTGCTTGAAAAGTATATTTCTAAACTTCAACTTTAGCCTTTAATCTTCACATTTTTAACTCGGAGAACTGGGTGTTTTGTATAACTGTTCCAGGGAGAGCAAAGGCCCCGTGTTTTTCTACGCAAATTTCTACCTGCAGGTTGGCCTTTTCATTGGTTGAAACCACAGTCAGATTCCGCTGCAGAATTATCTGATTGAAAATCAGGGAGGGGAGAAAAAGAAAGAGCAACATGTGTGATGGTTTTACACTGCTTTGCTTTTCTGACTTTTAAGAAAGGATTTTGCGACGCATTTTCCTCCGCCGAGCTTCTCCACATCCAAAGACCAAGGAAATAGCCTAATTATTATAAGGCTGCTGCAAGTTCAATTCCGACGGGAACCTGCTCAGTTAACGGTGAGTAGGCCTTTCTGATGACTGTAAAATAAAGTCTAACCAGCTAGAGTTGAACTTCTGCCGACTTTTATTAATTTTTCAATAACAGAGTAATTTTGAAACTGTGAAACTATCTAAAATGTGCTAATTAAACATTATGTCTGTAGGTCTGTTTGACTAAGCAGAAAGAAAAATTAAATTATTCAATTTAATATATGTATAAGTTTATAATAAATTCAATTATAACAGAGGAATCCACCTACAATTAGACTGAAAGTATATAGCCTAAATTAAATATAAAAGTAGCCGAAAGACCTTAGACTTAAACGATGTGGCGACTTTGTGATTTTTTGACAGAAACTGGCGTATTTTACTGAGATCCACGCTTCATTCCGAAACACGTCTAAAGCGTTATCGTGTCGCTAACGAAGTTTTGTTGGGTGCAGGGTCAACATGCCCCGGTCATTTCTGGTGAAAAAGAAAAAGTGCACGTCCTATAACGTTCACCGATCATATGAGGACGAGCCGAAGGCCGCCATATGCACAGGTAAGACTGGAAGAAAAGATGACATTATCTGAATATCTGAGCAAAGCAACGGTAGGGACAATTAAATGACTGTCTACTTTTACTACCATATATCGTTGTTTTAAAGCAGCTGCTGTGCTTTAAACATTCGCATGAGTTTCTATTTTTAGAATAGAGATTTTAAAAAGGATCTGCATTTATCATGGACAAGCTATTATTCTAACATCAGTCTGCAGTTCAGCATTTGAAGGTTAAAATACTGAATAAGTGTTTCCTGTTCAAACAAAACGTCCTCGAAGAGGAACTGCAGGGTTTTGTTTTTACAGAGTATTTACTCGCTGTCTAATTACACAGAGCAATGTCTTTTGCTTGACTGAATCACACTTTTATTTGTTGTGGATTTGTAGAAGTCCCACCAGAGGTTCAGAGCACAGACTCTTCGGAGAGGCCTCAGTCCCGGGGAGAGTCTTCCCCTCCGGACCACTGCCTGTTTGAAAAGGAGGAGGCAGAGCTTGAATGTCCCTTACCTGCTCACCCAGAGCCAACAAGACCCCCTCCCACACATCCATACTACGTAAATGGTGAGCTGCCAATGCATTTATCTCCACCTTTTTCTGCTACGTCTTCACTACAACTTTTAGTCAGAGAGGTAAAACATGATTTTTAATTTTGTGTCTGTGTGTGTGCACCCTCAGAGCCTCACATGGCAGTATTCCCTCCATACTACAAGCCGACGTATGCCTGGGAGCCGGTGCCTTCCTCCTACGAGCTCCGGCAGATGAGGTTCAGCCCCACAGTGCTGCAGCACGCCAGCAATCTGTACGGCACCCACATCAGCCGCAGTCCACAGCCTCAGCAGCCTCTGGACTGCAGCACGCACTACTCCCCCACCTCCAGCACCTACCACTGCATCACCTGTGACAAGGTACACACCACATGTTAGCCTCACACCTGCACATACTGTGCAACCATAAAGGTTAAAGTATCTGTAAATTCAATCTGCAGGTTTTTATTTTTGTTGTGAAGCTTCTCATCAAGCCACTTCATCAAGGCAAAATGAGAATGTAAATGTATTTTCAAAGTGGTTTCACTGAAATTCAGTTAACTGAATTTGTCAGCCACCTCCTTTAATAGACTAACTCCGCTTTAGGTGTTCTCAACGCCCCACGGACTGGAGGTTCACGTCAGGAGGTCGCACAGTGGAACGAGACCTTTTGGCTGCAACATCTGCAGAAAAACCTTCGGCCACGCCGTCAGTCTGGAGCAACACATGAACGTCCACTCTCAGGTATATCAGCGACTCCAAACGCTGCGCAATATAAAACATTATAAGCTACTTACAATTTAAAGGGGTACTGAACTTTCCTAAAGTTTGGGGACATGAGAGACAGATCAAAAAAAAGAAGGTAAAAATTAAAGCAGCAGAGGCAGAAATGTTCAGATGTTTAGTCCCTAGTATGGGTCAAGTTCCTACACTTCCCATAATGCAACGTTTTCATTAGACTCTCCCTAAATGCCCACATCTTTCAATGTTGACACCTCCAGTTTGTAACACAGGTTCTCTGTTAAAAATCAGTCTTCTCGATGCCCCACCTGAGATGACCCCGGTGACATCACTATGACATCATCAGGGTTATTTCCTATCCGTAGAGCTCATGATAGCACATTATGCTTCTGTTTTCACAGTCTGAGCAGTACTTTTCACGATGAGTAAACTGATCTTGATGTGTAAAATTGATGGATTGCTCCTTTAAAAATAGCCTTTTAAAGCCTTTCCCCTCTGCCTTAAAATTGGCAGTTACTTAACCTAGTTCTGAGTTAAGTTCAAAGTTTGTTCATTAGTTGTTGAGTTGACTTCACTAAACATGAGTTAATAAATTTGATATGGCTCAGACATTAAGTTTAATCAAGTATTCAGTCATATGGACAAAATGGTAATGGCTTACCAATTTACATTAAGTTAATAAAACGATCACTTGATTTCACTTGAAATGCCATGATTAGATTTTATTGTGTATAAATGAATAAAAATAACTTTTCCGACCAAATTATCTCACCAGAGCTCTTGATCATGTCACATGATTTTCCACAGCACCATGTGTTTACCAAGTTGTCAAGGAATTGCAGTTAAATTTGTGCATGTTCAAATTTTGACTTCTTCTTTTCTATGTTGGCTTAAAAAGTTGAGCTTCAAACTTAGAGTATTCAGAAAAAGAAAATACTGATGAAGATGATGATCTTCATACGATCAAAAGCACCAGAACAGCTACTAAGATTGCGGTGAGATTATTTTCTTTTTGTCGACAATTGCGTGACACTTTTTCGTACATTTGTCTGTGATCAGGAAAAAAGCTTTGAGTGCAAGATGTGTGGCAAATCATTCAAGCGCTCCTCCACTCTCTCCACGCACCTGCTCATCCACTCGGACACGAGGCCTTACCCCTGCCAGTACTGCGGCAAGAGGTTCCACCAGAAGTCTGATATGAAGAAACACACGTACATTCACACCGGTAAGTCACAGTATGTAGACTGTTTAACAGGAGGTGTGGCCATATTTTTTTATTATACTAAAAGGAATAAAAACTGTCCATGGCTCCTCTTGCTGTAATCATCTGCTTCCCAGGTGCAGCAGGCAGGAATTGTTTCTAGGAGTAATATGACTACTGATAAATCAGAAAAAGAAACATAAACAAATGTGCTGTGGATTTGCATATCTGGTTTTCCTGCTTCACACAGAGCTCTGTAAAAGGAACTCTATGCTGTCGACATTTGCTGCCAATAAATGTTTGACAAATCTGAACAATGGCATGACTCTTTACCCATGGACATTAATGCAAACTTTTTTGTTCTGGTAAAAAACACTTGGCACCCTTTTTGGTAGGGATGGCAAACCTGATTCTCCAGGAGCAGTGGAACGGGAAACTGGAACGTCTTTAGGCAAATTATTTAAAAATGATCCAAGATTTGATTGCGTAGATTTTTCACTGTTGTGTGTGCGCGTGTTTTATTTTGTAGGTGAAAAGCCCCACAAATGCCAAGTATGTGGTAAAGCGTTCAGCCAAAGCTCCAACCTGATCACCCACAGCAGGAAGCACACAGGCTTCAAACCGTTTGGATGTGACATTTGTTCCAAGGGCTTCCAGCGTAAGGTGGATCTCCGCAGGCACCACGAGAGCCAGCACGGCGTCAAGTGAAGACCAAACGAGCACGAGAGCCTAAACTTAACAGCAGCACGTGTTTGTACGTGTACAATAAATCTCTGATCGGATCTAGAGAGCTGGTATATTTTGAATGGAACAGTAAGGAAGAAGGGAAGAATAAGGAAGCTGTGAAATCAAATTCTAATTGAAGGTGATTTTACTTCAGGAGACCTGTATGAAGAAGAACTTCTGTAGTTGGTTCAAATGTATTAAGTTAATATATTGGAAGTAATCTTCTTTTTAAGATGTGGATGAATGGGAAGATGTGATAATGTCATTTAGAATCAAAATAAGCTTTTGGCTTGTGATTATTAAAAACAACAAGAATATTATTTTTAGTGTCATATAATTTATTTAAAATGTGCTTGAGCAGTGTACTGTATGTTGGTTGGAGCCTGTGTGTGAGCTGATGAATGCTGTCAGCTGAAATAAAGGGTGAAGTGAGCTGGAAAATCGCTGGCTGTTCTGTTCCAATAAAGACACGCAAAAGTGAGCTACAATACGCAGTCCTTTGTACCTGTAAGGTAAAACACATGCACACTGTTTGTCTAAGACAACATGATGAGCACTGTAAACACACTTTTTTTCTCCCCGTTTGGCTCTTTCTCTGTGTTTTCCTGAGTTGCTTTCCTGTTGGAGCAGGATGTTATAACTTTGCGACTGTGGCCTCAGGTGAAAATCTCTTGCGGGACCAGAGATAGTGTGTAATGGAGTGATCCTGTATTCAAATAACACTCCTGGAACACCATGCAAATCCAAGACCAGAGGCCTATTCATTCCTGAGAGTCGACTAGAAAACCGACAAAGAAAAGCTAGCTAAGCGAGATATTTAATTCTGTCTGATGCAGGGCAGACTAAACCAGCTCTATAATCTCAGGGAAAAATCAGAATTGCACAAACTGTCAGCTAGACTCTAATGAATTTTGGCCACACACCCTTGCATACATCCAGTGTAGCTGCTTGGCCTTTACAGTGCACTGAGTCTAATGGGATACAGGGATTAGCAAGAGGCTGTGGAAAAGGGACTGATTACTTAGTTAACCGTCACCACACCCAGCCAGCCTGTTGGATTTACTTTGACAAACAAATGGTGGCTCTAACGAAGACTCACCACCTTCCTCAAACACCAAACCTGTTATGACATTAAGCTGCTCGAGGCAAATCAGATCATCACCTTGTCCTTTTAAATCTGACAAGAACTGCAGGAAGTGTAGTCAGAAATTGTACAAACCTTTTTTTTAAAGAGAAGAGAAGAAGAGACCAACTGCTGATGTAGCATCATGGTGACAACATATATTTTCAGCTTAATAGATCATACATGGGATCAAAAACATACATAGATCATTAAGATTATATAGAATTTCAAAGAGCATAGTTTCACCAAAAGTGAATTCACGAATGTTGTGTCAGGGCGAGTCACTGCTGAAGAAATCAGTGTGGGGAGAGAGGAGGCATGAGAGCTTACTGTCTGGCAAACAAATCTGAGGTCTTTATGCAAAATGTGTTGATATTACCAGGGCAACAGGGTCCGTTGTGATCCTCTACAACAGTTAGACCTGCTGCTGCAGCAGCCGCTGCATCCTGGTGTGAGGTGACAGAGCAAATCAAAATCCTGCACAGGTAACCAACAGAAAAGAGAGACAGGATCATCTTGGGTGGGACTAAACAAACAGGACATGGGTCCTTAAAGGGGAGGGGTTGGTGCTGCGGGGAGGTAGCCTGGGGAAAA
The DNA here is from genome assembly GCA_002120245.1 of Maccullochella peelii. Lineage (NCBI taxonomy): Eukaryota > Metazoa > Chordata > Actinopteri > Centrarchiformes > Percichthyidae > Maccullochella > Maccullochella peelii. Next base: position 16,043 of record LKNJ01004159.1, on the reverse strand, counting down.
ACGGGCGAAAATGGGGAAAGCGCGCAGGTCTGCATGCACCTGAAACACTCCTTCACTGGTGTACAGGTGCATGTGCGTGAAAAAGTTTTATATGGTGGAGATTTTTAAAAAACAGATGAGGACTGTGCTGGAGGTGTTTATGTGGTTATCCAGCCCTTGTTCATCTGTTGTGCTATCCTTAAAGTTGCAAATGTACTTGATTTTCTTCCTGACTGTTCAGCTCTCAGTGAGCTTCTCCTGGGAACAGTCGGAGAACAGCTTCTGAAAGTTTTTCAGAAATGTTTTTAATGAAAAGGTTGATTGAGCCAACAACAGGAAAATATTAGAATATATTTTAAAAGTATTGTTTGCAGTGTGACAGATATCCATAGCGTGTCTGTAGTTACTGCCTGAACAGTGGAGCAGCAGCACAACCTGATACCAGAAACAGACCAAATCTGTTCCATCCAGCAAAGACTAACCAACAAATTAAAAAAAAATCAAACATCAGTGTTGGGTATCAAAACACAACACAATCCAAATGCAGCTCTGTCTCTCTGTCACACACACACACACACACACACACACACACACACACACGCACACACACACACATACACACACAGACACACACACACACTCAGTACCTGGCAAAGAAATAGAGCACAGAGCAAATTTGTCTTGCAAATAAGTTCTATGCAAATTAACCCTGGCCAGTACTGTGGAAATGGCTGAACACACCCAGAGGCATCCATGACACATGCATGGAAGGCAGAGCGGGAGATCCCCGAGAAGGGCCACTCTCTCCCTGTGAGATCAAAGAAATGTCACAGGAGTCTGAGTCATTATTTACTGTTATAAGATATCTGTCACTAAATAGACCTTTTGTCACAGCTTGTATCTCCAACTGGACCTTGTTTTGGACGTAAACGTTCCCAAAACAAAATCACTTTTACAGTTCCGGATTCCTCCTCTGTTCCTCCTGCTTCCACATTTAATCAGCTGTTTGTCTAAGTGTTTATTACAACCGTTGAAGCATAAACCTTCCCTCTCTTTCGTAAGATTGCATTTGACAGAGCAACATGTAAAATGACAAAGAAAGAATATGAATCAAGAGAAATTACACAATCTACAATATGTAGACTTTCTGAGATGGGTTGAAATTTGAATTTAGGGTATGTTTGGCTTTTATTACAAATAATATATGACATAATTTGTATTCAGCAGCCCAGGGAAGAGGCCAGAAAAGATGTAGCTGCAAAGAAGCAGGCCTACAAATCTGTATGAGAGGTGTTACTATAAAAAATGTGTAAAAACAGTACCAGACTAACTAGAGCTGCTGTTTAGAGTGCTTTCACATAATATGCCTGTGCAAACAATATACATATAATATATTTCTATTATATGAGCCAGTTTGCATCCTTAGATCCTTGGGTGGGACCGTTTCAAGGCTTAAATCTAAAGGTGGCCGTGCTTTTGCCATCAGGGCCCCTCGGCTTTGGAACTACCTGCCTGAGGAGATAGGGCTCGCAGAATCAGTCACTTCTTTTAAATCACTTCTTAAAACCCATTTTTATTGACTTGCTTTTATGTGACATGGTCTTTTTATCTTCTTTTTATTGCTTTTACTGTTTGTATTCTTATTATTTGTATTTATCTATCATTAATTTATACTGTATCTTGCTTTTGTTTGGCCTTTCTGTTGTTATATTGCCTTCTGAGTGTCCTGCTTTTGCTGTGTCTGTCAAAGCACTTTGTAAACTCTGTTTTTAAAGGTGCTATATAAATACAGTTATTATTATTATTATGAAGAATATAAATATAGATATTAGATATAAAAAAATAATATTGAGAAAGAAAATCTGGCATGAAAGTGATTGCAAAAAGATTAACTGAAGAAATAAGTTGAGTGATGAGTGTAAGGACTTGCTTGAAAGGTTTTGTTGTGGAAAGTGAGCCAGAACATACACATTTTATGGATAAAAAAGCAACAAAAAATAATTGTGCTGTCTTTGTAAAGTCAGAATGACATGCCAGCGATCCATCATTTTGTTTTTAAAACAGGCAGAATAATCCAAATAGAAAAAGAAACTGTCAGCAGATTTCCTCTGTATGACTGCACAGAGGAAGATACTGTATGATCACATCCGCTGCTGTCACACAGTGTGTGGGGTGTGTGATACTATTTGATTGCCAGTGACACTGTGTGTTGCGGTCCAGCACGTCCTGCCCTCCCATAGATAAGTACGGTGATGACGCGTACAAAAGGCCACGCCTACAAAGTGTCATACAAGAGTGATGGGGAGGGGGGAGAAGACCAACATTTCCTGTGGTTGCTTTTTCTGGGATTTAATCATTTATTTTACAAATGGGCAACACGACTGGGTGCCTTCAAGTTACATCCAGCCTGTTGGCATTATAACAAGAGGCCCAACACACATGCACACACTGCAGGAAACAAAAAAAACTTGCCAACTTAGAAGATGCTCATGAACTTGATATGGTTACGTGTGGAAGCCTCAGAAATAATGTTTAGTTTAGTTTAGTTTCTAAACTGTGATGTTTAATGACCTTCGGGCACTTTGTCAACTCACCATCAAGCCCTGGCAGCCGGTAAAGGCCCTATTTACATTCATGCCTCACAAAAGGCATTTTATTTTGTTGCAAAATATTAATTTATCGGCACGCCAATAACATACGTCAGCAGTGGTAAGTGCTGATACTGGTTGGGGCGTCCTGGGTATCCAGTGGTCTTGGATGTAAGTCATGTGGTGAGTGGTATACCAGGAAGCACATGCCATCCCCTTCTCTCTGTCCCTGTTTCCTTGTCAAAGCTGTCTGATTAAACCAAACAAAAAAATGCCATAAAAATTGACTTTTTGAAAGACACAATATTACTTAGTAATGAATAATAATTTATAATTTTTTATTTATTGATTGTGTTTGCTTTATAACATAAAGATGAAATCTTCAACTTTAATTCCCAGGAAAATTTGAAAGCAGCATCATTGCCAGCAGATAGTCTACTGCAGTGGTTTCTGACATGAAGACAGGGTCCCCTCCTTTGGCTCGCAAGATAAATCTGAAGGTTTGTGAGATGATAAACGAGATAGAAAAGCAGAACAATAACATTTATGCTGCTTAAAATTACATTTATTTCTTCAAACACTCCACTGTTATTTGCTTTCTTATTGCTATCTAGGGATGGCAATATCGGCCAGTTGGTGTTGGTCCACCACTTTGGTCCAGACTAAAATATCTCAACTAGTGGATGGATTGCCAAGATATTTTGTACTGTCATTCATGGTCCGCAGAGGATGAATCCTAAAAACTTTGACGACCCCCTGACTTATTCTCTAGCTTGATCATCGGGTCAAATGTTTACTGTCCACATACCTCCAAGACTAATAACATTTCCATCAGCCTCAGCTGTACTTTGTGTTTAGTGTTAATGAACAAATTATCATGCTAACACGCTAAACTAAGATGATGAACATGGTAAACATATCTGCAGGACATCAGCATGTTGGCATTGTCATTGTGAGCATGTTAGCATGCTGACATTAGCATTTAACTCAAAGCAACACTGTGCTTAAGTAGCCTCACAGAGCTGCTGACTCTTAGTCTTGTAAACTTACAAAATACGGGTTCATTTTTCATTTTCAGGTCTCTAAAAATTATTCAGATAAAACAGGGAAACAAATTCACTCTTTGATTATCTTGGTCATTGTGCACAAACATATTCAGCCAGTGACGTGGGGCACAAGTAGACATTGCTTTGTTTCAGCGGTCACAAGCCAAAATGGCTGGGAACCACTGGTCTACTGTACTGTAGATCTTAGCAGTTTGAGGGTTGCATGTAATTAAAAATTTACTGCATGTGCAGTTGCGTGACAGTCTTGGGCAAATCTTCACATCATAGCCACTTGTTGAATAAATTACAGGAATACAGCGAGAGCAATCACTGATCATGATCTTTTGTTTTGCCTACAGAAAGTGACTAGGCTTGTAAGGTGTGGCCTGCTGTCTACATCACACATCCAAATATGGCCATACACACAGAAAGCCTTTCAGACTGAGAAACAGCCAGCTGCAGGTCCAGAGGCTGGAGGTGCAGGAGCTGAGAGAAGGGATGACAGGAGAGGGGATATGCTGAGTGAGTGGGAGCGAGGGGGGGAGGGCTAAGGGGAGGGGGCGAGGGGGTGAAATCTGAGGGCAGCAGGCTCTTTCAGACTTAGCCTGGCGGTGGAGACTGTCTGATAGCCTTATCATGGCCTCGCCACACTGTAACGGCTGAAACAGGCCAGCAGAGCTGCAGGGAGGAGCAGACAGGCCCTCCACTGAGATAGCACTAAGAGCTGGATATTCGATGGACGAGGGCCCCCTAGAGACAGAGAGAAAAGAAAGACAGAAAGAAAAAACTTCACCACAGCACACAACAGACTGTCAGTCAAAGCTTTCAGTTTTTACTCTCCCCTCCTCCTTATATCCCTCCCATAAAACACTCAGCTTCATAACATTGTTATAGGCCAGGCTGAATATCGCCATTTATTTTTATTGAAGCTCTGATTGTGTTCACAAAGTTGCTACAGTTGAATGCCTCAATTCAAATCTAATACACAAAACAAAACATAATAGACCCACAACAACACATATAGGCGGCAAAACAAATTGAGATGTAAAAGGAAGGTAAATACATTGAAATTAAAAAATGAATGAAAAAAACCCAAACAGGAGCCTACAGTACCAGTAACCCACTCTACACTGATCTAAGAAGTGTGTGATAAAGGGTGAGAGTTAGCGCTAGAATTGGTATGGACTTCTACCAGATAACTAGTGAAGGGGGTTTAAGGTCTATTCTTCAGAGTAGACCTGATTCTTTCAAAGGTGGAGGGTACCTGACAAATCGGTTCTGATGTTTTCCAGTGTTGTGGTAGTTTCCTCACAATTATAAGGCTGTAAGCAACAGGCCTTTTGTCTTGTCATCGCAGATAAAGCACAAGTGTAACTAATAACATCAATGATGGCTCCGTTCTACAATATTCAGCTGTCACAGTGAGCCAGTGAGTCATTTACAGAGACATCGTTAACGTTATTAATTACACCTGTGCCTTTGCTGCTATGACAAGACATAATTTCTGCTGTGACAAAGGTGTAAAATCTTACCCAGAGTCAGATGATGACTCTGGGACAATCAGTTTCATCTCTGTGTATCTAGTGCAGAAATTGATCCAGGAACTGCTTAGCCTAGCTTAATGCAAACTCCAAATGCAGGGGGAAACTGTTAGCACAGCCCTGTCACAAACAAAAAAAAAAACACGTTTCAAGAACTCCAAAGCTGTCTTATTTACTTTACACGTTATTTGCATCTTATTTACGCACACATCCAAGAGGCACGTGGATTTTGATCAGAGGCAACCCCACTGTGAGGATGGCACACAGTCCGCACGCAAGGTCAGACTGTGTCCAGTGGTTGTTGGTTAAGAAATAGCTCATTACCTTAAACAATAATGTCTACTTGTTGTCTATGTGCATGTTTTATTTCTACCTGTGTGAAATAAACAAGATGCAATGTGAAATAGAAAAATTAGTAGTTGTTGGAAGGCATGTTTTTCCACTTACTGCTTTTCATCTTTAAGCTAAGCTTGGCTAAATGTGCCCCAGACCTGTCCCTGGACTGGATGCACAGAGATGAAACACAGTGTAACCAACAGGTTGATAATTCATTAACTAGTTGCAGTTCAACATCTAGCACAGAGAGCCAACCTAAAACAATGTCACATTCTCGAGCTGGCCTCCAATTAGGGAAGTTACATGTATTTTCCCAATCTCTACAACTGCACATGAATGAACAATTGCAGCAGACTTCCAGTTGCATATTTTCCACACAGACAAATGACAGAACAAAACTCTAAAATTATTTCACCAGAAAAAAATAAAAATTACAAGATAAAATAAAATATAATGAAATCCCAATACTCCAAGTCAAATTCAAAAAATGGCTATAGGCTCACATTATTAAAAATCCAGTGTTAAGCTTTGTACTCCCTTAAAGGCATGAGAAAAGAAGACAAACTAGAATCAAAGTAAACACAGTGCCACTTCAGACAGTAATTGCATATACTGTATAACTGCATCTTATATAACTTGGCAAACACACAGACACAACTGTTTCTTTAAACTCTTCCTTCTTCTCTGAGGGGATTGACAGTTTGTTGACAGTTTCTGGGAGGGACAGCACAAATCCTCTTTACTAAGGTCCCTCTGACAACAGTGTATGTCTCCTTTTGACAATACAAATATACTTTAAGTGGCTGTTAAAATCCTCAATCTTCAATATAAAATAAAAATACATAGACCGGCCATTCACATAGACTCAGAGCATTCAAGAAGATCTTTTACTTATATTTGTGTTGTTTAACTTTGATGGAGCCAAATTCCTTCATTTCCACAGCCAGAGAATTTCTTTCATCGACTACGTTTTGTTTGGTTTTACACCGCCATCACGTGGCCAAATGTGTACATTGACTTCATTGTGACGGCTACGTTGTTTTTTTAAAATTGCAAATAAAAGAACATACAATGGAAGGGTCAGGGAACACAGATGTTATTTGCATAATGTAAAAACGGTATTTAACAATGTAATATTGAAGACATAAAGAAAAGAGAGAATACTAGAAGAAAAATCCATCTTGGAATGTCACAGAGTTATAAGTCTGCATTTAGATAAATATAATTTCATGACTTCTTTGTTGTTACAGATTGTTTTCATTTTTTAGAGGTAAGACAAACATCAGAAAAAGTCTCAATGTTCGCAAAATTGTTCTTTTTGAATGTTCAGCTTAAATGTTGTTGACAACTTGAATGTGTTTTGTTTAATTTTTTAATTTTTTAATTTAATTTAATTTGTTTAATTCCACGCCTCGTTGATATCGGAATGAGTAAAACAGAGGAACCCGGAGTCTGGGCAAATACATGCTGCGGAACTATATGTGTGCGCCATCGTTTCCGCCCGGCGTTATTTTGCAGTTGGACACACACTCACGCCGCTGTAACGACAGGGGTGTTTTGAGTGGGTTTACTCACTTGTAGTTTGTGGGTTAACTGCAGTGTTCTTTATTCCAATGTAAATACAATATCACAATTAAAAGAGCCAATATGGCGGACTCGGAGTTAAAGTTGGATTTTACTCTGAAAGAACTGACTCTTTCCTGTCAGGGTGAAGATGTCGATGTGCCCGGCAGCTCGTCCACGGTGGAGCTGCAGGACAACAAACTGATGTGTGTGGAGTATCCGGCGGTGGTCACCAGTGTGGACAAGATGCTGGAGACTCTCGGAGGGGAACAAGGAGTGTCCAAAGTAAGCAGCCATAACTGGGACAGATTGTTATCTACACTGTGGGTGCCTTAAAACAGGATTAAATACCAGTTCACAAAGACTCGTTTAGATTTCATAATGTTACAGATTATTCTGTAGTTTTATGCCTTACCTTGATGTAGCTATGTTAAAATAACTAGGTGTAACTGTAAGACAAATGATAGTGTTTATTTGTATTGCTGCTGTTTTCATGCTGTTCATTTTGTAATAGGTATCGTAATTCTAATACGTTGTAATGTTGCTACATAGCTTGATAGTTAGCCAAAATGCTACATTTCAGGGTTTCAGAAACGTCTGTCCACCTAACAAAAGATTTGTGGTCCTTAGGGCTGTAGTTTCAAGCAGGCAGGCAACTGCCCTGGGGCAACCAAAAGATAATCCTTTATTAGTCCCTCAGTGGGGAAATTGCAGTCTTATGGTGGATCCTGCTTTATTACGGGATCTTGAGGCAATGAGGAGGGGTTAAAATGGGCCCTGGACCTGGATGGTTTGTAACACATTAGTGTGTGAATAAAGTGAATTGAATAAAGTCAAATGTCAAGTGGCTGTGAGTAGATAGCAGTCAACATCTTTGCTCTGGTCACATCTTCATCATCATCATCACTGTAGCTAAAACGCACTAATCTGACCCCTGTCTGCATTTCCTGTTGATTCCATAGACCTTCGCTCACCCCAACAAGCGTCTTGAGCTGCGTTACCGACCTCAGGACCCCTTCTGTCACTCTCTGTGTGGAAACCGCTTCCCGTCAAGCAACCTCCTCCTCAGAGTGCGGCGGCGAGTGCGAAAAAAGGACCCCAAGGACGCTGAGATCCACATGGACATACTCGGAGTCATAGGAACAACATACAAATTCCAAGGTTGGATTAAAAGTCCTCGTAGTGTATGAAGTTTTCAAACATTTCAGAACCACAGAATATTTGGATTTTCTGGATAATATTTTGGTGCTCTATTTATCATTTGTCCACCCACATCGTGATGTGCTGTGGTTTCAAGTTGAACTAATAACATTTCCTATATTTTTCTCTCCTTTACCTTTTTAGTTGTACGGTTTCCTTTTCCCTTCTGTCAAACAGTGATCTGTTTTCTTTTTGCAGGGCTGGCAGACTTTCAGTGCCTCGCTGTGCATTCAGAAGGTGGAAAAGACACGTCTTTGTATGATAAAATCATCCTCCGCAAATCAGAGAATCAAGAGTTCTTTGAGCAGCCCATGCCTTACTTTCTACCCCCGGCCATCTTCTCACGCCTTGACAGTCCTGTGGATTATTTCTACCGGCCCGACGTCTATCAAAAGTCATTGTGAGGGACTGTGTGGGAAATACCTGCACACCATTTCCTTGGTCAACTTACAACTTCTGCTGTGTAGTTATTTGTCCTGTCTTAACAACAACAATTGGAAACTCTATATGTAATTTAATTTCACTGTGATGCTGATGCAGCTTATCAGGAATATATTTATTAATAACATTTGTCTTTCTGTTTATAGCCAGTTGCCCATCAACAAGAAGAACTTTATTAGTTTGAATCGTGCTCGCCGGCCCCACAATGCCATCTTTGTCAGCTTCAGTGATCCCACTGTGCCCACCGAGTGCCTAGAGGCGGCCAAGGTCAACTGGACACGAGTCTGCGTGAAGGAGCATGAAAAGCAGGCCTATGAACAATTGAAAAAGGTATGTGTGCTGCTGTAATCATGGCTGCCTGGTTACTGAAAGCACAACACACCCTCTGACTGCCAGGGTAACTGGTATAATGTAATCTGAGGCACTCTGATGTAAGTTAAGTCCTTTATTATAGCAGGAGGGACCAGCAGTGCCAGGAATCCACATCGGCCATCTAAAGGCTTTTCCAGACAAAATGTAATTTAGGGCTCATTAGATAAAAATAAACTCTGGCTCTTTAATTGGACAATAGCAAACTGCAAAAGTAAATTCATTCACACTGAGGAAAGCCTAGGCTGGCAATTCTCTGCTATATTTTCTTTGTAACACCTTTTTTGATAATTGATTATTTGTTTAAGTCTTAAGCAAAAGTGCCAAACATCTTTTGGTCCCAGCTTACTCCAAGTACACGTCAAATACATTTTTTCCAAAGATGGTTTCTGTCATTTACGTAGTTCTTATCACACTGATGTTTGTTCCAGTGATAATTTTTCTGACAAGTTTGGTTTTAATTAGTTATTTGATGCGATAAAAAGGGGGTGAAATGTCATGATCGACAACTGTGAATGTGCTCGCAATTGGTTCGGACGGGTGTGTGGGCGGGGCCTCGATATGGATCACTACTGCGCAGACTCTGGCTCCAAACGACGTCACTAGCATAAGATGGCAGCGCCTGTATCTGGGATATTTTGACTTCATTTTTGTACAGTGGGAGGAAGTGGAGACGCGTCATCCATCCGTATATGCAGTCTATGGTACAAACATTGCTCCATAGTGCTACTAGTAGTCAAAAACTTAGAAATTACTCTTTATTTTTTCTTGTGCATTTTGGCTCACATCATGCAGTGACTGCTAATGAAAGCCACTTCTTTTTCCACCAGGCCAATTTGGACAGTCACTCTATGCAGCGATGTAGCCAAACCATCATAAACAGACAGTTTTCGCTCCAGAAATGGCATCTGGTAGAAGTTGGGAAATTCTATTTTTTATATGTTACACAGGTATGGCTTAACTATCATTTTCTGGGCTTTTATCTTATCTCAAACCAAACTTTTTTGTGCCTAGATGTTTGAGAACCGCCCCATCTGGTCACGGAACGCTGTCAAGGCCAACATCAACATCCACCCTGATAAACTGAAACTGCTGCTGCCCGTCTTCGCCTACTACATGGTGAGCTGAGGGTACGGAGTGTGCTTGGTAAAGAGTGCAAGCGTGCAATTCAGGGGAAAAAGTCAAAGCTTTGATCTAGTGATCACGCCTGTCTGGGTCAAATTGATCACTGTAAGCGGATGATTATTATAACCGAATTTTTTTCTTTTTCTTTCTTTCTCATGCAGATTCCCATCTAATTGACATATGTATATTTATTACATGAATATAAAGTAATGAAACGGACAGCTTCGCTATTTACTGAACTGTATTGACTGTTTCAAATAGCCTACAGTATAGGTGTTTCAAACACTTTTTAAATGACTGTACAAATTAAATGACTGTACTTACAGCCTGAGGAACAGCGAGTTTCGCTGCTGCATCTCGTTGGCTTGTTTTTGGCAGTTTATCGTAAGCTTTTAGGAGATTATGTTTGTCATTGAGAGAAAATTGCTTTCTTTTTCCCGTCATGATTTCAATGGGCACGCAGCACCAGCGTCAGACAGCCAGCTGGAAGCAGATGTGTTACTGCTAGGCAAAAAAAAATTCGAATTACCGTAGTAAAATGTTTTTTTCTATATGTTGTCATATATGAAAAGACCCAAAATGAACACTGTAAGCAGACTACTTGATTACTATAAGCGAAATATTTGAACAGCATTTGTATAGGATGAATGATTCTGTCCCAAGCTGGTTGATCACTGTAACTGTGATCACTATAAGCGGTTTCCACTGTATGTGGAAAATTGAGCACTAAGCCTCAGTAAGGTGAACAGAAATGTCTTGAAATGGAAAACCTGTATAGAAATAGACCCCATGCTCATTTGTGAATATATGCGAAGCTTGCATTATTTTATTTTAGAGTGTGGTGAAGCACCTTTCAAAATAATGAAATCCAAAGCAACAAGCCCACAAGCTACAGCCTCCAAGACTGTGGTAGAAGAGAAAAAATGGAACACTATAAGCTTCACAGAGGCAGTGTTTGTTGCATAGCTACTCTACTGGATTGTGTCCATGTTAGTGTGTCCACTCTCTGTACATGTGTATGAGTGATTCATACAGTCTGTTCTCTGCTTTAACGAAACAGTCGAGTCCTATGTAAATCACCACAGAAATTGAATTAAATTAAAAGGGGGAATCAACATAATTTCTGCCCAAATGTAAGTTAAACATCAGATTTACCTTTTTAGGTGACAGGGCCATGGAGGAGTCTGTGGGTGAGGCTAGGCTACGACCCCCGAAAAACCAGAGAGTCCAAGATATACCAGATACTGGACTTCAGGATCCGCTGTAGCACCAAGCATGGTAAGAATGAATTTTTACCTGAGCTCTGTTCAGAGTTACTAAGGGTTTTCCATTCCTGCCTTCAAAGGCTAAGTAAAATGAAGTGCTGTGACATTATAGGATTGGATCGGATTAAAAATAAATGTGTGGCAAATTTAGCAAAAGTTAAATCTTTCTGTCTATATTGAACATCAGCATTTTTCTGTAAAACCTTCTTCAGTAGCCAATTCAGTGATATCGTACACTCTCAGTTTTACATTTTTAGGGTCTTAATGAAAAGTCAAGGACCTATCTGTCTGACCCTGACTGTTGGTTCCTCTTTCTTCCCATTTTTAGGATATTCATTATCTGACATGCCAGTAAAAGCCAAGCGGAGTGCCCTTAACTACAGTCTGCCTATCACATTCAACAAAGCAGGTGAGTCTGTGAATTTATTTAGGTGTATGTATTTGACATGGAGGAAGCAGCAAAATGGAATGCAGCCACCATTAATTCTCCTGCGACATGTCAAAATTGATATCTCATTCAAGAGAGACCTGGTCAAGAGAGCAGATCAGGATCCACATAAATATTGCAGACAAACGGAGAAGGGCACGGAAGTCATTTTAAAGTCACATGATCCATACACCATCCAATCGTGTATGTCCACGACCTACCTCTCACAATATGCGGTCCATATAAATGTTTTGTGCTCATTCAGTCGATATACAACAACACTGAACTCTGCGTCCATGCTGCTGCTCTGCTGCCTACTTTCAGAAATGTAACTCCCTCCACCTCCCCTGCCTCCTTCTGTATTAGCATGAATTTTTAACGTTTAGCATGTTCATGAAATGTTGAGCTTGGGGACGGTCTGTGTCAAGCTTACTCAGATTTGTTCAAGATCATCACATGAGCAGAGGCACACCGCCAAACAAAAACACACATAGCTGTAATAAATGGTTAAAACCTTGACACAAGTGTCCTGACTGAAACACTAGTAACAAGTCCTCAAATAATCTCCATTGTTCCACTGCTGTTGCCATGGTAAACTGACAACATGTTGGTTTTTTTCCAGGTCCCCAGCCAGCTAGTGTGATGGACCTTCCAGCTCAGGAGGGCCCGAGCACCAGTCGAGATCCAGTCCCAATCATATATCAGCTGAAGGTCAGTGAGGGTCTAGCCTAGTCCAGCCAAGTTACGTGAAAATATGATTGGAGCATGGTGCTAACATGCTAGTTTCAAGCCATTCTTGCTTAATGGAACTGATTTCATGGTTAAATTTTACATATTGTCTGTATTTATTCAAATGATAATTTCATATCTTTTGTTTTTATATATTAAATTTTGTACATGTTAGATCTCCATAAGCCTAAAGGCCAGTTCAGACCAAAGATTCACAACGAGACAAAACCGTTTTAGAATGTTGCAGCGGTGTGAACTGGCCCGTCTCAGCTCGACTCAAGCTGGCTGATGGCGTTGCTTGCGTCAGTGGCAGGTTTTAAGACGCTACAAATATATTATATCCAGCTACAAAAAAAGCCTGAAAAGTCGGCAGTTAGAACGGAAGTACAGAAAGTCATTTGCTATGGAAACGATACACCGTCTTGTCTAGTCGCATTGGTGTAAACTGGCAGGTTTCAGAACGTTACAGACCCGGTGCATTGCAAGTAGTTGCAAGATTCAACTCATCTTGTCGCAAATCTTTTGCCTGAACTGGGCTTAAAGGTTAAAATGTTGGAAGGCAATAAGGGTTGTCTTATCTGTTGTGAGGAAGTCTAAAATTGATAGTGAAGGGATTGCCTATAATAGTCATGGCAAACTTTCATTAGGCAAAATCTGTATGACATCTGCTGCAATACCAACTGACCTCTGTTTCTTCTCCACAGGATTCGTCCTACATTTTCAGAGAGGGCATGCTGCCCCCTCACAGACAGATGTTTTACCAGCTCTGTGATTTGGATGTGGAAAGGTACATTACACTGCTGCACACACTAATGTTTTCTTGTGTATTAATTTTCATCTCAAGTACTTGAGGATAATCAAACTGAAATCAGGGTTTTTGCAAGTGCTGTAAATTATGTTATGTAAAGGCCTTAAATTGTCCCAATTTAATTGTAGTGTTCAATTTTATGAAAATACTGAGACCTCGGCACAGCCAGGGTAATATTTTTTTGTTAGTTACATAGTGGTAGTAGGAATCCCAACACCATGGAATAACAAAGTAAATGTAAGAGAAGAGGTATCGAATCATTAGTTATTATTGTAATGAAAATGGCCTTTTGTCCTTCTTGTTGTGGTTTGGGTACAGCGGTGGTTGTGCATTCAAAATTTTACTTAAGTACAACTACAAAAGTATTAGCATCAAAATATACTTAAAAATACCTAAAGTAAAAGTACTCATTATGCAGAATGACCCATTCAGGATAACGTATGTTATATTATTGGATTCTAATTATTGATGCATTAATGTGTTCATCACTTTAGTGTTGCAGCTGGTAAAGGTGGGGCTAAAATTAATTACTTTGTATAATGCTGGGCAGCTGTGAATTTCCCCACAGGGATTAATTAACTCTTATCTTAACCTATAATAATAAATCATTTTTTGTTGATGATATTTTGTATTATTAATCTGAATCTGCAAAGTAACTAGTAACTAAAGTTGTCAAATAAATGTAGTGGGGAACAAAAGTAAAAAGCACAATATTTGCTCCTGAAAAGTAGTAGAGTAAAGGTACTAGGTAAGTATCAGAAAATGGAAACACTCAAGTAAAGAGCAAATACCTCAAAATTGTACTTAAGTACTGAGTAAATGCATTTAGTTACTTTCTTCCACTGTTTGGGTGTAATGCAGCTATTTGTGTGTCTCCAGTATCAGACAGGTGATCGAGCAGATCGGTGATAATGAGCAGGTGTGTGACGAGCGGGACGGCTGGTGTGTTCTCGGCACCACAGACAAGCTGAGGGACATGATCTCAGCCATGATCAAGAAGGTCATCCGAGCCCAGAAACCAGGTAAGGAAAATGTCCATCATAAAGAATGGCAACCCGTGTGTGTGATCACACGTTAGCTTCTCAAACAGTTAAAGCACTTTCCTTACTGTAGACACAGCATGGCCAAAAGTGTGACCAGGGCTGGTGTTGTAGTGAGCCAAAATCCTGCCCCACTTCTGAGTTAGCTACTCCTTAGCTAGTCCTGCTAGCTTTCTTTGCTCTCTGTATTTTTTGGGTTGTCATTTGTGGATGGGTCTCCATAAATTTTGGTACAGAAATTCATGTCCCTGTCACGATGAATTGTAATAACTTTGGTGATTCCTTGACTTTTCATCTAGCGCCATCATCCGGTCAATTCTTTAATTTGTCCAATACTTTGTTTTTTGACTAAAAACCTGCAAAACTTATGACATTCCCATCAGCTCTCGGCTACACTTTGCTAATTAGCAAATGTTAGCAATGCTAATGGGTTTAGCTAAGATGGTAAACATTATATCTGCTAAACATCAGCATGTGAGCATGTTAGCATGCTGACATTAGCAGTGAACACCTCATCATTTTAACAAAGATAAAAGAGGATTGTTTTGTTAACTTTTTGACAGCTGGAAGTCATGTGAAGCTTTAACAGTGCTTCTGTGGCTAAGACTGAAGCGATATGCAGTGGTTGAATACTTACATATTAACCATTGTGGAGGTAGATACAAATTTATCTTAGAATATGGACAGAAACCCCCAGTGGAATGGTGAAAGAAACCCTCTATGAGAAAATACGCTATCTGATGAGGTTGGTGGATCAGGACAGGTCACAAAGGGGGCAGGACTTCAGCCCCTGTAACAACTAAACACTGTGTTGTGTGTTAAATAGGACGCCTTTTTGGTTTGTTAACTGATGTTATTTCTCTCCCTCAGCCTTGCCAGAGATGTCCAATAGACGCAGACGCAAAGGCCTAAGTTTAAAATCCCCAGGGAGAGATGTGGATGCAGAGGAAGAGGTGCAGGACGACGGGAACAAGGATGATGATGAAGAGGAAGATGAGGATGATGACTTTCAGCCGTCGGAGGGAAGTGAAAATGAGATGGAGACAGAAATTCTGGATTACATGTAACAAAGGACAACCATTTTTAAGGCGTTAAGCGTGACTTAATATTTTCCTTTATTCGTTTCTGTAAAAGGTGATCTGTTTTTTTGAGTTAAATGTAAATAAAACTGGAAGTATTGCTATTGGTTTGTGTAAGAACTGTATCATCTTTATAAGGATGTTTTTGGTTAATACAGTGCAATGGATACCAGTCAAGATGCAGTTTTTCTTCAGATCTTTGTATAACATTCAAAATCACGACACAAGAGATACACACGCACAACATTGTCAAGGCAAATACCTTAGAAATGCCATGTGCTGGTCACATGCTGTATCCTTTATTTAGAAGTATTAAGAAATTATTTTTCTAAGAAACAGATAAAATAGAAAAATCATTAACAGAAATAAATATGCAGGATAGTTAAAATGCACCAAACTACAACTCATCTAACAGCTTGAATGTATTGTGTCTTCCTGGTGCTTTGTGGCCTCTGGCTTGACATACTGTATGTGTACATATTGTTAACAAATGTGTGTGTGTGTGTG